>KN891086.1:35343-58965 GCA_000934455.1 Apostichopus parvimensis
ATGTATTGTATGAAAAGGAAGTAGCAGAGTTTGCCTATATACATATATATATGACATAGCACACTGATACTAAACTAAGTTATTCATTGTATAGTAACTAAAGTTCAGTGCAATGATATACAAGATGTAATCTACTCTATTCATGTTTGCAGACTTTGTGTATATAAACATAAATACACAAACTGCATTTGTTTGAAGAATGTTTGAAAACAGTTAATAAGACTGAACTGCCTGTCCTCAGTTCAATACCACATTGAGCTAAGTTTTGAAGTTTTTCCGTCTTTTTTCGACCGCAATTTATAAATATTCTGGATGAATCATTGACAAAGTTAGGGGGCAGGTGAATAGTCCAACAAGGTGAATATTTAGTTATTTATGCAATCTTTTCTATTGTATCTTTGCAATCTCATTTGCATTATTCATTAGTACTTAAGGAGCTTCATGCTAGTGTCGGTTTCTATGAAACTCCTCTGAGAGGGAATATTTGTCAATATGGCATAACAAAGTACAATCCATTCCAATATTCTACAACTAGTTGCTATACTGTAAAACAGGTAGTATTTCTAATTGATTAGGTTTTTCCGTGGAAGAGACTTCATAACCCCATCAAGACCAAGTACTGTACATCTAGGCTCGCCTCTGTAAGAAAAGTGACTTGCTCTGTGCAACCGTGAACTAGTCAAAAACACCTTATCTTTGTGCTCTTTTTAATGTTACTGTCGGAAAGACTACAGCAAAGAAGGATTAATACTTCAGTGCGTACAATATTATACACACTTAGCAAATTTGAGAAGTATTTGATAATTTCCCGCAGATCACAGTGTGTGCCCCAGATATTCACCGTATTGGCCATATTTCTCAGTTTTTACCTCGTATTGAAGGCATTCTATACAAAGGCGTAGGAGACTGGGGGGCTGCAGCCCCCCTCAACCAAAATTTTTGTGAAAATTTGAGCAATATGCTGATAACTTTTTGGGCACCTACTGAAAGAAAAATAATTTGCAATGTGTTTTTCAATGGTTAAACTTATATTATTGTTACCATTGTAACAACTTCCCCAATACTTATATATATGGCAGGGTAATATCACGGAAAAAGATTGTATGTTATTGGCATGTGATGTAATAACATATGAATGCCTATATGATATGCACATTGACATTTTGAATGCACGCGGAGCACGCAAAAAATTTTGGTTATATTTTCAGGCAAGTCGTTACAGCCCCCCCAAATCAAATTAGGCTCCAACGCCTATGATTTTATAGATTGTGAAACGTGTGAGTCATTTAAAGTTATGATTTGTATTTAAGGGACAACGGATCCTAACTGAACGTGTTGGCTCTATACGGTCCATAGTACACTGTTCACTGTTCAATGTCCACATTTAAACAGTGTTACTTGCAGCGTGTAGCTTGAACGATGACGTTATGACGTAACACACTTTAAGTCTGGTAGATTTAGAGTGCCTGTACCCTCCCTCACTAACCGTTTCAAAATTTAACCAAAACACTGCGGATTTAAATCTGAACATTGCTAATGCTTGTGATTGAAAAGGTCTCTAGGTCCATTGCAGTGTTAAGTGAACAATATAGTTCAAATAAAAAGCATCATTTCTGCATTAGAACAGTTGTATCTCAAGATCAGCAAAATTTGAAAAAAATTGCCTTGATTGAATTAATATATATTCCAATATTAACCCAATGCAACATTCAAAAGTAATAATACTGCATTCAGTTGAGTATTTTACTCTATTAAAGACTTGTTACCATGTTAAATGAACTGTTGAAGTATCATTTAGGCATTAGATCCCCCCTGCCAACCTCCCCTCCCCCCCTCCCAAAAAAATGTAAGAAATATATGATAGTTTCAGAGTGAGATGCCATAATTTTCTTGCAAATAGCTCATTAAAATGGCTGAGAAGAATAATTATGTTTATGTGTGCCCTACTTCCATTTGGTTGGCATAGAAAGAGCCATATTACCCACAAACAAGGAGAGTGCAGACTCGTAAATTACGCTATTAAGGGTGATATTTATAGTTAGTTGTCGAAGATGGTTTGAACGTATAAATTAGTTCAACATGCAAGGTTGTATGTTGAATTTTTATTTTTGTATTTGGTGTGTGGTATTGCAAATAGGGAGTGGTGGGGGTAGTGAACAATCCCGTGGATCGACACCAGCAAAAACTTGTTTGTCGTTAGAATCCAACGAAAGGATCCAGTAAGAACTGCGATTGTGCAAAATCTTGAACGGTTTACCAAGGCAACATAACAGCGCTATCAAAAATATTTAATTTTGTGCGACACACAAAATTTTTCCCAGTGACTTTAAATTGAGGATTGAGTGCTGTACTTCATGACTTGGTCAGAATGACATAATTTATGTAACAGTAAGATAAAAATCCATCTTAAAATGAAGAGTTCAATTAATAAAAATCTAAGAAATTCAAAACCCAGTGGTCATCACACATAATAGACATCTCGCTGTTTGCTAAACTTGCTTGTCGCTTTCTTGTTATTTATGGTGGCCCCCGGTTTCTCTGGAAGTCTGAAAACTATCTGCATAGAGAGAATTAGCCTCCGTTCTCCCCGTTTTGTGACACCCGAATTTGTAATCGTAACCGGAACATATCAGGTTAAAAAATTTTTAGAAGTGTAAAGCTTACATTTGCAGTACTAAGAAGATAGCTGCTGATGTTACGGATGAAAGATCTGTTATTGCTTCTGGCTTCAAAGACCGTGTTCTGTGCAAGGTATATGGGAATGTAGTAATCCAGATTTATGTTGATTTTTGTAACATATATGACAAGACTTATGTACCTAGGCCACAATCAATGATGCCACCTCGCATAGAGTGTGAATAAGCTCATATCTGTGTCTCAGCTGGTCAGATTTCACTGAACTTTGTATGAATTCAAATATTTAGAAAGTTTTGTCAAAGTTAAATAATGTTGTGTTTGTGAGACATCAAACACGTTTTCAAGCATTATACTGAGTTTAGAATTTTTGATTGAATTTAGCTCACCAAAGACTGCACAAAATGTGAAACCATATTGTACATAAGTGATCTCAATGTTCATATCCATTCACTGGAGGAAGCCCCTCACATTTCACTGTCCGGAGGAAGCCCTTTCCATCTCACTGGAGGCATTGGAAGAAGCCCCCCCCCCCCACATGAAACTTCTCAAAGAGGCCTATCGCAGCATCTGGAGAAGGTTCCCTCCTAATATGTTGCCTATATTACAGGTATGCATATAAAGAAGCATCTTTAGGAAGCCCTTCCCACAAGTTTGTTTCCCCTGGCGATAAGAAGTCTTATCACTCTGTATCAAAAAGCATTTATATTACAGAAGCCTCTTACACATGTATGTAAGTTGTCCCGCTATACCAAATTAAAAGTTGAAGCACAAATACAGTAATATATGTAACAATATTTAACTAAAGACATCAAAGGTGATGCACTAGCGTGCAGTGTTACCATTGTTGTACGTACATTAGAGAAACGGAAGTTAAAGTCAATGTCAACCAATATCTATGCAAGTGACATGCAGAGTACTGACATGTTTTCACAAAAAATTAGTTTCGTTTCAAGGAAATTGATACATGTTAATCATTTAAAACCTTAGAAGCAAATGACGTCTTTTAACCGTAAGTACTGCAAGAGTGTGGAGAATGTTCGGTTTAGAAAATGTTTGATATAACATACATCCACAACCCCAGCTGTACTGCATTGACACATTACAGGTAATATAGCACAGACTACTGTATATATGTCAAACCATGGGTTGAATCCAAGAAATGTTCGACAGGTAACATTTGGAGCATTATTTCATAGTAAAATACTGGTAGTTATCTGATAGTTTAATTTTGTAGACATTTGTTTTGATTATTCTTTCATTTAATAGCTGTCATTTTTCAAAATTAAAGTAAAGGTTTTTGAGTTAAAATGTTGAATTGGAAGCCATCCGACGTGTAAATTGTTATATATACATTATAAGCCCATGCGGCTTCTCCCACATTTGTAAAAAATGACTGCTGATTATGATTATTATTATATATGTCACTGTACTGTGTGCATATATAACACTGGTCACCTGTCTAGTTTGGCCAACAAAAACATACAATACCAGGCATTGTAAAAATTCTTGCTTTGTGTCTCTATTTAAATTCTCTGTTCATGTCCATAAGTCATCACGTTATTACTGCAGGCTCACATTCAGTCATTGTAGCTGCATATGGGACACCGGTTGGTTGTGAAAACCTCCCCTAGCCCCCTCCTACAAACATACAGACACTTGGCATGCGTATCTTGTCATTTTTGAAATGCCTAATTCACTGGGCAAATATACTCGCATATATATCTTTGCCTTCCACAAATTTATCCCTTTTTCCAACCCCTTGGTATATATACAGTACTTCATTCACATGCCTATGTAGGCATTCAGTTAACACAATTTAGAACACACAGTGATGTTTATCTAATACATTCATGGACAGCATCTATACATGCCATAATAAAATTTGTCCCCCTCCTGGCCTCAAATGTCCCCTGATAGTTTTCTATAACATGCGTGCGTAAAATTGGCTATTTGCATTTGATCTCAGCTTCTATGTTCTCTAATTTTCTACAAAACTGCGAGATGCTAAAAAATGTTATTACTCGGATACTTAACATATCCCAATTTTAATGAAATTTAATATTAAGGATATGAGGAAATTTCAAACTTGGCTTTTGTTTTTTAAATGAAATTTGAAGAAACTACAAACTGTAATATGATAGAACTGTTTGTTTATACTACTCAGACGCATTTTGACATTTCCCTAATATTTTAATGAAATGTAATATTAAGGAAATGAGGAATTTTGAAAATTTACCTCTTTTTTTTCTTCAAATAATATGTTTTGAGTTCATAATGTAACTTCATTACATTGTTAGAAATGTAACCACTCATTTACTTAATTTGTTTATGTTTTTGTTTTTTTCAAATGCAATATTATACTGTAAGCAGATGCGGAATTTTCAAAATGTTTTTTTTTTTTTTTTTTAAAGTGAAATTTCACTAGATAATGAAAGTACATTAAGTATGGAAGTTTAGTTCGGGTGAATGCTTCCATGTTGTCAGAGAGCATAGAACTTTACTTAATGTTCTACTCAACTACAATGAAACGAGTTGTTTGGTAAGTTTTTGGACATTTCCAGTTTTTCTTTGCATTTCATATGGATCAGACATACTGTAATCCAGATTGTTAATCAAAACAGTTGTTTTATGAAGGTCTCTAGGACTTTTGCTAGTACTGCCAGTTCATATATACTTAGAACCATTGTGGACATAATATATTGCTGACAAGTTTTTGTTGCATTTAGACAAAAGACTCTGTCCATAGATAACTCTCAGACATTATTACACTTTTCAGTTTTTTACTTTAATATTCGCATGTGAACAACAAGCTTTGTAGCAAACGTAGTGCAAAACAGACCCAGTGTGTGGCAGAACATGCATTCCTACACGTTTTCAAAGAAACAATCTTTACGAATAAACACATCTCACTTAAAGTTGCAACTTGTCAAATGGAGCCACCTCCTGCTCGGTTTTTTGTTTCCCTCACATTTGAGTTATGCAAAAGTCTGCCTCCGTCCATTACAATTGCTATCAGGCCATTTGTTTGTTGCATAAATATCCCGTAGTTAATTGATACCTCACCAGCCTTACTTAACGAGCGATGTGCCTGAAATTTTACGCACCTTTCTGTCGTTAGTGCACTTTGTCACATGTTCATTTTGCTGATATTTCATAACATCCTCAGAATTCCGTTCCATGAATATTTTGACCACCACTTTTACCTTCATCTAAATTGCAAAAATATTTCCAATTACGGCCCCTGGACTTTTCGGGGGGATTTTGTGATGATCTGTTTTGCAGGTGCAACTGTGAGGATCGTGCAAAAACCACTTTAAAATTTGAGTAAAAGATTGAATTGTAACCAAGAAGAAAAATGCTTAATGATTTTTTTGTTGTTGCAATGGTTACAGTATTCAATTTTTAAGTGAAAGTGGGAGTATTGTTCTTGATGGAGTGATGTTATGCGCAATCGTCGTCGTTTGATGGTAGTTTCAAAATTCTGTGCTGCCATTTTGAAAATTTGTCAAATGTCTTTTGTTAATAGACCATCTAACCTTTGCATTTTATTGCCTAAAATATGTTTTCATACCCTTGCTGTACATCAGTCTTGATTCTAGATCTTGAGGATACTGTCCCCTATGTGAATCTAAAGAATGCAGGTTTTTTGTTTTAAGGTAAGGTTAAAATTTGAAGGGAAGAAGAGAATACAGGGGAAATGTGTGAAAAGTTGCTTCAGGTTTAACCATTCTGGGAAAAATTTGATCCCAATTTGGACAGCTCTGACTTTTGTCCATTTTCAAATGCTATGTGGTGTAGTAAAACTAATATACATCTTTATATACTGTACTTGGTCACTTTGCATAGCATTCTGTGTCCTGTGGAATCAAATAAATTATTCCCAGCCTTTATTTAAGCTTGGTCTCCACCCCCCTCCCCCCACTCAAGTAGTGGTGTATTACACACTGAACCTAAAATGCAACTGTTTGTACACTGATATGTATATACTGAGACTGCGAACAACTTTTCGTTTCATCTCTACTAACTGATTTATTTATGCAAATCGGTACATCTATAATGTTTTTGCAAAACAAACACATGCACGGCAATGTCAGTTTCCTTCATCTACAGTAGATGCAAAAGTGTTGTGACCTGCGAGGGGTACATTGCTTATACTGTACAGTAGCTACGTTCCTGCAAGCCTATCCATGCTATGTAGACACTTTTCCTGAAAGAAAAAAACAGGAAAAAAACATAGGAAAACAAAAGTTAATGTTGTTTATGGGAAAATGTAGGTTAAAGGTCATGTTAGGTACATGTAAGTGTCTTGTCCAATTGCATTTCCATTAGTTTGAATTGCTGAGACTTGACTAATCGAAGAAAAGAAAGGAAAAGTTTTTGATAAAGTAACAGTTTTTAAGTGATCAGTGCTGATGTGCAAAAGTATATGGATGATTTAATGTTTGGAATGAATGTTATCAGGGCAAAATTTTTAAGGAATTTTTTTAATTACTCTTTGAGTCAAACTGCAGATTTGATTGTCCGAAAAATATGAAGCCAAAAATTGAGCGATATATATATCTGTTTTCTGTAGTCCTGAGAGATGTGTAGGTTTTATAGTGAACAGAACACCAGCTTTGGATGGATCTAAGGCCTGTACCGCAATTTTTTTGTTTCATTTCAGTCTCTCCATGAAGTGATGAAGGATGAAAACCAATTTATCACTTTATCTAATTTCGGAGTATTTAGTTACAATTCGATCTGAATTTGATGTAAACAACTTGTCGTCCGCCGGACACACTCCAAGACTGATTTCGGTCGTCCCCGACGACCATTAAAAGAATTTGTCCCCCGGTAACGATTGAATGCTTTATCATTAACATTAATTATGAGGGAAAATCTAGGAGCTTTCTTTTTATCGATTATCATCTGATTTTGGGTAGGTATCTTTTACAGTAGGATGTGTGAAATTTTGGCAGCTACTTTAATTAAAAAAACATAAAGCTGAACTGTAAAAATAATGCCTACACTTGTATTGTTCATCATGATCATAACATACTGTGAACAAGAAGGAAAGAAAATTCAAAATAGATGCAAAAACAAAATGGTCTTAAGAAGTATTGCAAATCTCTGGGCAAGCTGGGATGGATCCGGAATGTTACTGAGAATGGAAACAATTAATTTTGATTGTAAACAGATATAGCAAACAATCTCAAATTTCTGCTGACTCTGCACAAATATTGAACACTGAAACATTGTAACGGAACAATTACTCAGAAAGGGGGTCTATGGGGAGCTGTATATGTCATGCTGTTTGTACTTCTCGCTAATTAATATGCGCCATTTGAGGTGGGAAGTCATTAATAGCTGAACATTCATTAGTCACACTATAATCTCAGATACTGTGGCAGTGCTGTGATTGTCACTTAATGTGAATTTAAGGAATTTTGTATTATTAGTCTGTGAGTAATTAGTAAGTTTAGGAAATAACAAATTCACCGTTTCTGAAAAGATGCATCATACAAACCTACCAAAAATAAAAAACTATTAAAAAAAATAACAATGAGAAGGAAAAAGAAAATAAGAAGAAGGTATTTTATACATGTTCTGTTTAATGTCCTGAAAAAGCAAATGTACAAAAACATTAGTTAATATTACCCATTTTTGTGTGAAAACCAAAAAGAAAACTTCAATATTATTACTGGAGATCACAACTTTGGGAAAAAGTACATCAAACTGCTATTCAAGTGCAACACATGTAAAGCAGTCCTTTTTATTTGCACATGTGGAAATAGTTTAAATATTTTTATAAGAGGGATAAAATTCAGTCTTTCAAACTGCAACATAAAATTTGGACGCTTAATTTTCATTCCTTCTAGTCTGTACTTGATAATATTTCAGTTGACTTTATTTGGAAAAACAAAATAAATAAAAAAAATAAAAAATTGTGATGTACTATATATCACTATATATGCAAATTAAGATCATCTAGGTTACTAATTTAAAATGCAAACTTCGCTCCTCTGTTTAATACCAGTCCTCAGTCAACTTATTCAATTTGCCATCTACTTTATCTGAAAAAAAGTATAAACATTTTAGCATTGCCCCCTCTCTGACTTACTCCCTGGTCACCCCCCCCCTTCCTTATATGCTCCCTTTGGAATGATTTCTATTTTCTTCTGCCTTTTCATAAGTCAACATTTTTGTGGTGGTTATACAACTTTCAATCAATTTCTATCTCTCCCTCTGATCTCGTAACAACTTCCCTCGAAGGCATTTTGAAATTATATGGAAGGAATAAACTGTTTCCTGAGGAATGTGGTTATATATAACTTCCTCTTTTGTGCCAATTCATGAATATACTAAACTGTATAGCACATCACATATTGTACATCATATATAAGTATTTTATTATTATGTAAGTACTTATTAAGTAATATGAAGTTGTTTATTAAAAGAAAAATGAGAAGAAAGCAAACTATTCATAGAAAATTCATTCGTCGAAGAAAAGATCAGACACTTTGCATGTTGCCATGGAATTGATTTTATCACATTTATAGATCGTAAATTGTGAATAGTGTCACATTCCAGACAGTAGGTGAAATGAGTTACTTTAACCAGTCTTGGTCTTGTTTGCGTAACGATGTGCCGCAGCAGTCCAGGTGGATAGTTGGGCTGGACTCAGCCGAAGTAACATGACAAATGGTGGATAGTTGGACTCGACTCAGCCCAAGTAACATGTCAAATGTTGGATAGTTGGGCTCGACTCAGCCGTAGTAACATGGCAAATGGTAGATAGTTGGGCTCGACTCAGCCGTATTAACATGGCAAATGGTGGATAGTTGGACTCGACTCAGCCCAAGTAACATGTCAAATGTTGGATAGTTGGGCTTGACTCAGCCGTAGTAACATGGCAAATGGTAGATAGTTGGGCTCGACTCAGCCGTAGTAACATGGCAAATAGTGGGTAGTTGGGCTGGGCTCAACCGTAGTAACATGACAAATGGTGGAAAGTTGGGCAGTGTTAGTGCTTAAGACAAATGGACAAACTGATCAAGATATTGTCAGATTAAAGTCAGCAAGGTCAGCCTTAGGCAGGGAATCTGAACTTGCAACATTTTTGCCGAGTGGCAGTCGACAGTTTGCCGCAGTTCACGAATTGGCCATTTTAACGTATGTGATTTAGCCGACCCCAGGGAAATAGTTGTTAGCATGTGACATATAAAAGAACACCAGTTGGTAACAGAAAGCAGTCCTTATGTGTGCACTCATCCATTATCAGCTGTTAGGCTGTGATTCTTCACCACTATTGCAAAGGAACGCCAAGACTTAGGATGGGACATTGTGCTACCAGTTTCTCTTTAGTGAATCAGCCAAGAATTGTAATATGGTTAATGAAATGTAAGAGGTTACTTCAAGTTGGTACGAAATTTTGCATAAAAACTTATTTCCCTCCTCGCTTACCTGTCTCCTCTCAAACCTCAGCACTCTTGCTGTACCGTGTAGAGAGTGAACTGGTAACCTTTTAACACTGCGCCCTCTATGACCTGCCAGTCCATGACCTCCCTTCTCATTCTACCACCCAAAGTGTCTAGGGCGTATTTTTTCCACTAGGATATTTATCGTTCACGATTCATACAGAATTAATTCGATAATCAGGATCCCGTTTGGTGTTCCCTCATAAATATCCATTGAATCGTTTTGGGGTTACAGTACTTTCATGTATGTGTCATTTGACTCATTCAGTGTTGTATTGTTTAAGATAGTACAGCTGTTCCTGTTTTTGTTTCATTGCATTGCACGATACCCTTACCAGTTGCCAAGTATCTGTATCTGTATCGAATGGCACTTGCACGTTCTTTGCTGATTGTTGTTACTGCTCATAGGAAACAGTTGAACCCTGTTAATTATGCAATAGTCATGTTTAAATGTACTTGAAAAAAACAAAAAATCTTGAGTTGAATTGCTATTTCAAATAGCTTGAATTGATTCATACTGTATGCCCGTCATTTGACTATATCTTGCAAAGACCCTTTTGAAAGAAGGAGCATTTTAAAGCAAAAGTGATATGTTCTTAAGCACTATATAAGAAGAGGAAAAATGGTTTAAAGAATGAGTGGGAAGGATGGATCGGCTATGGCCGACTGCACGGTATTAAACATACTGTAGCTTTCTAGTTTGTTTGTAACATTGATAATAAACATAGCTAACTTGCTTGCAAAGAGTCACAAAACTTTCACAAATTTCCTAGTAATTTATACAAAAGAAATAATTTTGCAAAGTGATTGATTTTGACAGGCGATATAAAACCAAGATTGTCCATCAACAATAAACCAACCATATCTAGCGTAAGGTGCAGTTTGTTATTTGTTAGTTATATTCTACATCCTGATGTTATACAAGAGCTATTAATAGTCCATAGATCTGTGAATCAGCAGTTTTTTATCAATCACTGTAGTTTGTTCTAAACATAACTTCCCAAAGGGACTTACCCTAGCTATAGTGCTCATCCTCTACAGGGATCATCATACCGAAGGATGGACAACAGAGGGGAGGACTCGGTACTTTATGCACCATTAGGACATATGTATTACCATGGGACATCAATTTAGATATATTTTCTCCCTTGCTCCTAGACTCCCTCCCCCTCTCACGTACGACATTACTGCCATGGCTGATGTCAAAGCTTAATTAGTGTATAAGACAGGGGATGAAGGGAGAGATTAATAACAATAGCTCTGCATGTTTTGGATGACAAAGTATGGTAATTTTGCAAATTTCTTACTTAGTATGCATCTCATTATTTTTGAAGAAGTATGCTGGCTATCCTTCAGAAACTTGAAACTTGCCATTTTTTTTTTTATTGAGGGAGAGGGTGCGGATGGGCCAGGCAGACCTACCTTTGGGTGATCGAGACCAGGCGATAGTATATTTACACATTATTAGATACCCTGTCAGTCTCAGGAATCTGTGTGGAATCCACAACCATTCCAATACAAATTCACAAATCATGTTTTTGTCTCACAGATTTAAATGTGTTATGCTTGATTTTGTTCATACTGTAGGTAAACTCTTGAATTTCTCTAATTTCGTCAGTCTTGGAGGGATGCCGGTAGACAAACGTAATCATGCTAAATAAGTAACAGGACTTTCTTTCCTTTACAGACAATAATGTAGTATTGATATGTAGTTTGCATAAAACACTGTGCATGGTTATGTGCATAAAAACTGTTAAACATCTTCAAATTTGTTTACCACCCGCAATTTGCCATTTTTATGCAATACCAGATACTGTAAATCATTTGTACCTTTAGCCAATCTATGTACAGTGGTACCACCAAATTATGGCAAAGTCCAAAAAAATTGCAGCTTTTAGGTTTGTCTGCCTAGCAAAGTGGTCTTAAAAGATGTACAGTGGAATGTGATACTGTTTTCAAGTCTGTGGTTCCCCCAGCCTCATCCCCTCTCAACCCCCCCCCCTTCCCTTGTTCAAATAATCTTAGTGATACATCTGGGTTGTCCAGCAAAAAATTTATTCATGAGAAATTTATAGTTCACAACCCTATTAAAACATCAAGCCCTGTTTGCTGCTTTAAGTAAAAAAAAATTGAGCTCTCCATTTCATCAATTACTCACATTTTCCCCCAAAACAACAAGTTTTCCTCCTCCATCTGTGTTGGCCTGTTCGTAGGCAGTGTCTGCCTTTGGCCTCATATCGCTAATTGTCCTTTGATTAGTAAATGTTTCTTTTGAAATGTTCATCAGTTACTACCCCCAAGGTCATACTATCTTCTGTATTTTATTCTCTTAACTCTGTCAGAAACGTTTGGTAACACTACAGCTACTGCAGTTTGTATAATTGGGGAAGAAAATCAGAACAGCAAATGGTAACCATGACAACACATGCACAAGATGTTTAAATTGGCTTATTAGATGACAGTGCTTGTAAAATGAATGAGAATATCGTTGTGGGCAATCAAGTGCGCAGGTTTTTGTCACGGCATCGTAAGCTTATGTAGTCGAAACGGTGGATGAACGCAAGGATAACACTATGCTATTTCGGGGCGACTTATACAAGCTGCTAAAGGTAGGATGCTGTTTTATCGTAAGTTTTGCTTTCAAAAGACATATATGTAATTCTTAGTTTAGAAAAAAGGGGAATCAGTGGTTAAGTTCGGGTTTATATCTCCTACCTTGCATGTGAAATGATATATGCCTTCAGTGTATCTAAATTTCACCAAGGTTTTTGGCGTTTGAGGTTTATAAGATTTGTAGTGTATCTGATTTCAGAACTGATGAAGTTTCCCTTTCATGCAATTTAAGCATTCTTAAAAGAAGGGGGTGAATATTGAATAAATTTATGTAAAAGAAGCGATATGGTTAAGGGTAAAGAGCTTTTGTGGGCTTTTCTCAGGTTTACAATTTCACAAATTTTCACCACTTGCTGCAAACATGGAAGAAACCTCATAAGCCTCATATATACTATATGCTGACATCAGCTATATATATTGCTTGCATTTTTCATGGATAAATTATGAGGTAAACAGTATACGATTATAAAGAGCATGCCAAAATAGAGTTCATGTTTATAGGGCACGGTGTATGGAATCCAACAACCAATGTATGATGCCCATATGTAACATAAGGCATGCATAGTTGACAATAATACTTCCTACTAGGCTAACACAAACAGCAACAGCTATGTGAACTTGATGTTATGTTTGTCAATCAATGTTATTCACTTCAATTTAACAGGAAATGTATACATGATAGATTCCAGGTCTGTCACTTAACGAATTGAACAGTCAACAAGTATTCAAAACCCCAGCCATAGTTAGCTATGCTTATGTATGTATTTTGTATGTATTTTAGATCCTCCTGCAAGCAGGAACTCACGAAGAAGCCTCATTGGCTTATCAAAGCAGCAAGCTGACCAAAGTCAGTCTCTTACATTCATATTTAACGTCCATGATTATGAATTGTCAATTGTCAACAACTCTGTAACTGGACAACATACATTAATCTTGGAGTGACTCGAACCGGGAACCTTATGATTTTATAAAGATCCTTGCGGTGTCGTCTGCACATTAACGGTACTTAAGGTATCGTCTATCATTTCACCACTATAGGTTTGTGGGCACTGTTAACACTTTGTTGTCACAACCTACTGTGCTATCTGATAGGTATGGCACACTACTCAGTTGTAATATTGGACACTAATACACACAGTAGTACAAGAGTTGCAAATATTTACTTTTCTACTTTATTTGCTTGCCTCCAATCAACATATATACGTAGCTTCTCAACTTCTGTCCCTAACCTAGACGAATTGGTAACACTACTATTGACAGGAAAAAGAGATTCCAGTATTCACAGATTCAAATCCAATCATGAAAATCATAACAAAGGATGGAAAGTTGTAAAGCAAAAAAAGGAGTAAGTTGAGTGCTGCCCAGAGAGTGAGGGCACATTTCCAAAGTGTAGTTAGACAGATTGGGTAAGTGCAGATTTGTGGTGGGAGACAGGGTAAGTATCATCGCTTGTAAATCCCCAAAACCAAAGTTATTATTTGCAAAATGATGTTATCTTATGCAACTTTTTGAAGTAAACTATGTTTTTTTATTTGTCACTTTCCCTGGTCCACAAATAATGGCAGTTTCTTTTTCTCTTTCAGTAAGTTTTTGGGGACATTACTGTTGTTGCTGGGTACTAGGTGTAATACTCATAGTGCTTTTACTTTGCAATCCCATTGTGGGACTTCCCTCACATACAGCCGCATACCATTAATTTCTTTTCAAGTTCGAAAACGTTTCCGGAACAAATATTAAGGAAAGAAATTCAGAGACAGAAAAAGCTTGTACATTGTTAGTAATATTAATAATAAATGTGTGTAAATGTACAAAAGTCACATGTTACAAAAAGACAATCTTTTTCTTTTGGCTGTTTGTTACGTGGCACATGCCCCCACTCCTCGGCTCCCCCACTCCTAGGCTCCCCCACTCCTAAGTTCTCCCACTCCTAGGCTCTCCCACTCCTCAGCTATCCCACTCCTCAGCTATCCCACTCCTCAGCTCTCCCACTCCTCAGCTCTCCCAGTACTCCTCAACCCCCCCACTCTTCAGCTCTCCAACTCCTAAACTCTCCCACTCCTCAGCTCTCCCACTCCTCAGCTCTCCCACTCCCCTACTCAGCTCCCCCACTCCTCAGCTTCCCCACTCAGCTCTCCCACTCTTCAGCTCTCCCACTCCTCAGCTCTCCCACTCCTCAGCTCTCCCACTCCTCAGCTCTCCCAGTACTCCTCAACTCCCCCACTCTTCAGCTCCAACTCCTCAGCTCCCCCACTCCTCAGCTCCCCCACTCCTCAGCTCCCCACTCCTCAGCTTCCCCACTCCTCAGCTTCCCCACTCATCAGCTCTCCCATCCTCAGCTCACCCACTCTTTAGCTCCCCCACTCCTCAGCTTCCCCACTCCTCGGCTCTCCCGCTCCTCGGCTCTCCCGCTCCTCGGCTCTCCCGCTCCTCGGCTCTCCAACTCCTCGGCTCTCCAACTCCTCGGCTCTCCCACTCCTTATCTCCCCCATTCCTCAGCTCCCCCACTCCTCAGCTCCCCCACTCCTCAGCTCTCCAACTCCTCAGCTCTCCCACTCCAGATTTTACCATAAATTGTTATCTAGATGCATTGCTCTTCATTGCACGTTGTTGATATGTTGTGCATTTATTCCCTTTTATGTAAATTTCAAGACTGAATGTCAGTTTGGACATCTTTAAAGTCATACGGTCT
Organism: Apostichopus parvimensis; assembly: GCA_000934455.1. Classification (NCBI taxonomy): domain Eukaryota; kingdom Metazoa; phylum Echinodermata; class Holothuroidea; order Aspidochirotida; family Stichopodidae; genus Apostichopus; species Apostichopus parvimensis. The sequence goes on from KN891086.1 coordinate 50,740, forward strand.
ACATGTGGTCGATTGTTTATAGTTAATATTATGTATCTTGGCCACACGCTCACAGGTGGTATTTACTAGAACTATGTAAATGAACAATGAAGGGAATGATTTCGCTCTTTCGAAACATTGCCATGGTGATAGATCACTTGTTGAAATGAGTGAATATTTGAGGCTGAGAAACAATGTATGACCCAGAAGAGATATCACCTCCTAAGGCTGAGAGAAACAAATAAGCAACAGCATGTGATATTGAGACAGTTACATTTCTGTACACCCAACAATTTAATCTAATTACTTTTCTACCAGTAAGGTAAACTAAAAACTAAAAAAAAACTGAAGAGAAAGTCAAGCACAAGTAAGATACTGATCAACTGGGTCAGAACTTGTTTTATTTTCTTCACAATTTTTTTGTTTTTGAAAAACTGTTTCATCATGATGGAAGAGTCACCCAACATTTATGCAAATAATTGTGGCCCTAGGGTCATTTTCATCAAACCAGTGTCACAATAATAAACTAAGCGTGGTTTTTCAAGGTTAAAATGTTGCCTTTTTTTTTTCCGAGAGGTTGTTAGCTTTAGTACGAGTGTGATTCATCAAGATGATGGGAATGCTTTTAGCCACCGATTTGTCTCAGCTGAACGTAAGTTGTCAGTTTCGGCTAATTAAACTCGTACTTTAATTGAATTCAGATCGTTATTGATGACCGTCATTGCAGACGAGTTATATCCTGATATAGATCTAGCCGATAATCAGGCAATAATTTATTCAGTATGGCAGACTCGCAGAATGATATGCAAAATGTTATACAGTCCAATGATGTGTAGCAATTTAGTACCATAGCAACCATAGTACTCCATTATTAGAGACAAAAATTCCACAGACTACAAAACTGGTAGATCACAAAATTTGAACAGTTTGTTCACGGTATGATTGCATGATACACATGTGTAGGTGATACAGGGTAACAAGTGTCCAGATCAAAAGTCTAGACCTATTACTGTAATGTAACAACATTTCTGAGAACCAGTGTCGTCCCTCATAGGTTAACCCCTTCCCTGACTTCTGTACCTTGCCAAGTTCCCTTCATTCTGAGAGAACCCTCTAGTTAACAGTGATAAGTAGCTCTTTCTCATTTGACAGTATGTGTGTACATGCTAGTACTGTACCTTTAATGTGAAGATATGTTTAGAGTGCTTACAAACGTAACAGCTATTTTCATAATTTGTCGTGTTTGAGTTAAAAGAATGTGACCAAAATTGAAAGTTGAACATGAATAGGTTGCAGACTTTCAAAATCATCTGTTGATGTAATCAATTGATGTAAAAAAAAACCAAACTAATATATCAATTTCTGTCTGCAGTTATGTAATGACATATTATATTTAACAATATATATGAATTTTGATTGTATTCAAGTCAATGATAGTATTAACGATGGCAAAGTCCAACAATGGAACGCTAAATATCTGGTGTCCTTTTCTTTTTGCATTGGTGATCCGAAAGAACGGAAAGAATAACATAATTTTAATGGAAGAATTTACCTTTTCCAATCTAACCTGTCGCCTGTACATAGAATCTCTTATCTAATCCACCCTGTAAACTGGGAACATTCTTACACTGTGTTTCTAATGACCCTATAGTATGGTCACTGCCCTCTTCCTTCTATATCTAACGATTCAGAACACTCACACACTCCATTTTATGACCATGATCTTTGATCAATCCCAAATCACACTTGTTGTAACATTCTATGGTTACTTCATCTAGTTTCACCTACTACGAATTCTAAACTCAGAATTGAAACTTAGGATTTCCCCATTCCTGCAGAGTGATCCAATACTGAAATCAAAAGTGATCCAATACTGAAATCAAAAATCGATGGAAAAGAGCTGGCTTTTTAAGGTTCAATACCTGGGAAACATCATTTTTTTGTCAGCTTTATAATAGAATCTGGTTGATTGCAGTCATTTGACGAAGGATTTTTGGTGTTTATGTCTCCTTTCAATGTCACACGGTCAAATAAATCTCTACATTAGTTCATGAAATGTGGAAGTAATTCATGTGAATGTCACTTGACATTTTTGTCCAGATTCGCAGCCAAAGAAAAGAACTAGTCAGATGTGTGAAGTCAAGCTCATCACTCAAAGACGATGGGATGTTTACTGAGAGGTTGCTCCTCTTTGCTGCTTTTATCGGTTTATATATATTTGGCAGCAGACTTGTGTCACAAGTACAACGTCCTGAGTATATAAGTGCAAGCAGAATTTCACCAGTGCAAGATTATAAGTACAGAGTTTTAAGTACAGTACATTACCTTGTACCATTACTACAGTACAATGGGTGATCTCTGGGTCATTCCGTGTCAAATAACTGATGGCTGTTGCTGGACCCTCTCCAAAAATGCCCAAATTTATTGCATGCTTGGAACACCATGAAATAAGCATATTCTGAAAATTTCAGTTGCATTGCTTCAAAATTGGACCATTTACCACACTTTGAAATTCCATGATTTGTCGCCACTGTGGCATTTCCGCATTTTCATGATTTTTGAGGTGTCATTTCTCAGCAATTAAACTTCCTACTACCTTTTTCATTACATGTGACACCTGTAAAATCTATCCCATAGAAATGGACAATAAAAATTAGGCTATATAAACATAGTCTTGTGGAGTTAGGTCAACTTATACTAGGTTTCAAAACACCATAATATGAGTACTGCTCATATCCACAAGTATCAGTAGAGGTACAGAGTAGCTAGATGGGTACAATTAAGTGAGGACTCGCGATACATTGTCTGCTTGACATGGTATGTGGAGGATGTGATTGTTAGCCCAGTGTTAGGGAGTGTTAGCTCAGTGTTAACTCAGTGATAGGGAGTGTTAGCTCAGTGGTTAAAGCCGGTGCCTTTCAATCATAAGGTCCCGAGTTCAAGTCACTCCAAGATAAATGTATGTCGTCCAGTTACAGAGTTGTTGACAATTGACAAATTCATAACCATGGATGTTAAAATATGAATCTAAGAGACTGACTTCGGTCAGCTTGCAGCTTTGATAAGCCAGTGATGGCTTCTTTGCGAAATCCTGCTTGCAGGAGGATCTAAAATACATACATACATATATACATTGTCTGCGTGTTTCTTGTGCACCCTGCCAGACCCTAGCTGGGCCTCAGAGATGTATTCCACATTGTACCACTCAGGGTCATATAAAGGTTTATGTTTATCTCCTCTGACCAACTTCTGGGTGGATTTAGATTTCCTCTTCCTTCCAAAATTACCGATTAATTACTTTGATTCCCCTTTTACCGGTCTCCGAATCTACATATGCACTCTCCATCTACCTAAGGGCTCTGTGCCAAAAGTAGGCGGCTGATGGGGCTGACGTAGCATCCTTCAGCCAGGCTCTTTATTTGTCTCAACTTTGCTTCAGGGAATTCCACATCTGCTGCAGCTTTGCATTTTGAAACAGTGCCTCACCTACATGACTAGAAATGTCTTAGCACTGTGCCCCTCCCTTCTGCCCCCTCCCCCCACCCATAGCCCATTCATAAATCCCCAAACCAGTGTTGGTTCTGGGGTTGCTTACATCTGCATTTCCATTGTTATAAACTTATTTTCATTCACTGGAAACTTTTTGGTTTTTAAAGGTTTTGAGGATTTGTGTCCTTGTATTGAAATGAGCAATTGTTTTTTCTTCTAATGTTTGTACTACTGCATGCATGACGGTGCTGACAAGTTACCCCCTGAAAAAACTCCAACCATGTCCAGATGAATTGCAATAAACCGTCCAGTATTCAATAAAAATTCAACCCCGGCAAAAATATATGTCTTGTATGACATTAGATTTTGCCTAGAGTCCAGTACAGTGTGGTCTCATGTATCAAGTGATCATTTCCTATCAAAGTGATACTTTTCTTTTCGGTTTATCCGTGTGTCATTAATCCGTTAAACTATCGTAACATTCCAATGTACACCTGTACAGAGCATGTACTTGCAGAGGGTCGGTCCATTTTTATCTTTGACATCATTCCTTGAAGTTGGAAAACTTGTGGTGATGTAATAATAGCAATGAAACCTAGCCTTCTGGGAGGTTGCAGATCTAAGAACCCTGGCAGGCCAAAGGTAAGAGCAGGTTTTTCATTTACAGTTTTGCCATCTGAAACAGTTTTCTACAGAGAAAAATGCAGAAGCAATACGAAAGGAGCTAAAACTGTGAATTAGATGGGCCAAATTAACAGAGGTTAAGTATAAGTAAATAAGCTGTTAGGCTTCTCCCGTTTGCACATGTGGCTGCTACTTACCACTTTAAAATAACTTCCAGGCTGATTGTGTTCTTATAAATGTACAGTATCTTTATATTTCTTTGGCTACCTTTCACTCTCTCTCTCTCTGTCTCTCTCTCTCTTTCCAATCACGGAAGTTCTCTCGCCCTCCATAATTTACCCGCAAATATTATATTCAATACATGGAGGCGATCAACTAAGGTTGTTATAAAATTCATAACTTTGAAAAGTGTTATTGCCAAACATAAATAAAGGGGAAAAAATCATCTCGGATGGTGTGTATGATGGCTTTACCTACAGCGTAAACGTGATTCATACTGTCTTAGTATCTTGTCTGTCTTCTTCATCTTCTCCAAGTCTCAGAAAATTGGACGCTTTTGTAGACCCGAACCATGTAAGATGAAGAGTTGGGGTGACGTTAGAACAGATCTAAAAGTAGAACAAATCCATTTGTGTTGTTTAGTTTGTTTTCTGTTCCAGAAAGATAGATAGATAGATATATAGATAGATAGATTGATAGATAGATTTATAGATAGAAAGATATATAGATAGATAGATAGATAGACAGACAGACAGACAGACAGACAGACAGACAGACAGACAGACAGACAGACAGACAGACAGACAGATTAGATAGATAGATAGACAGACAGACAGATTGGATAAGAAGTCATCAATGGCCTGAAAGTCTTTTGTAATAAAACAACACTTTTCTAAGTTCAAATCTTATTTTAGAAATGATTTTCCCTGTCTGCATAAATGTACATAGATCTTCAATGCGGTCAAAGCAAACGTGATACTGATCCAGATTAGCCTATCGATTTGATATTTAAAGAGATAATGACAAAGAAAAACTTCTGTAGCAACTTTCTCTTTTATGGCTTGTAAGCGTAGGAAGCTTGAAATCTTTGAGCGTAGATGTTAAGCAGTGGGCATAATGCTTTACTATAAAATAAATCATTAACGTCACAAGTTCATAAGACATCTCAAGAGATTTATGGATTCCCTGCCTTGGTAATGTTAAGCATGGCAGCTACCGTCACAAAGAGAAACAACAAAACAGAAACAAGGGGAGAGAGAGCATATGAAAAGAAACCAATTAAGGTGTTGTCTGATTGGTTGCACTGAAAGGCTTCACAAGATTCTGCTTGTAATAACTGTGGCTATAGAAAAGAGGTGAACATGTATATATCCTATATAGTATGTTTTATAGCAGTGATAAAAAATCTGCCTTTTTTTATCTTTTTTTTCTTGAGTGTCTTTGCTAGCAATGTTCTAAAAAGTTAGTATCATTAGGACAATATAGAAAAGGACAAGAGCTTGGCATTCCTTCATTGACGAAAGTGAGAGGTTATATGAAAAGTGTTTATTAAACAGTAGTTTGAAAGATAATACTTTGTAGTGGAATCTGAAGAGTTTACCATGCCATAAATCTGCTTGTTAAAATGTAGGTGTTATTTACCTTAAACTGTTCCAAATATTGCATTTTTCGGAAATTAACTTCTTTTGCATCTCTGGTTCTTTCGGGCTGGCTGAACCAAAGTGTCCGCATGGACATCAGTTTTGTAAAAATTAAAAGAAATCTACGCTAAAATATTATAAAAATATGCAAAAAAGTACCGATCATTTGTAAGTGGAAGACGATGGGAAAGTTTTACAGCAACCTTGGTAGTGATTATGTTTAGAAAATATTTGATACGGTTAATAAAATTGCTGCAAATGAAACAGTTATCAAAGACATAAGTGCTACGATAAACCCCCGGTAGTAGCTAAACATGTATAACAGGCGTATGAATATTAATTTGCAATCCGTGTGTGCTGCGGTGTTGTTTATGGCACTAAAAAGTCCGAACGATAGACACGCCTCATGTAGAACCTCATCTCGGAACCTACAAGCTTTGACAAAAAAACATTTTAAATTCGGTGTGAGTCATTGCTTTCATAATATACAGACAGGCGTTAATTTCTAATTCTGAAAACTAACTCAATTTTCTCGTAGATCTCGTTCAATTTACGATTTGTTACTGTTCCCTATCTCAGGCCGTTCGGGCGAGAGCTTGTTCGTACAGATACAGTTTCTCGGCTCGACATCAACAGTGAGTGTAAAATTACCCCTCTAGATGCAGCCCAGTGTGGATGGGTTTTTTTCCTCTAAGCTTTAATCAGGAAATTTTAGTTGAAGTGCCATCAGTATCAATTAGAACATTGCGGAAAGTGACTCGAGATTGACTGGTGGGGTTTATCACCGGAGAGAAATTTCTAATGCAAAGAGGATTGCCTCGTGGTCGTGTCAAGTATTTTGGCATGAAGCTTCCAGGCCTGCAGAAAGACTCGGTGTAAATCTGATTGGTTAACTCCGGGCGATGACATAGTTTCATTCATGTGTTGAACCAGTTACAGTTTCTCAGCATATTGTCGCAGGAAATATTTGTAGCACAAGTGCAATTCGTGGATGACATTGTATATTGTACAGTATACGTACATGTGCGGTACTGTAGAAACGTCCACCCACCGTATCATTAATAATTGGTTAATTAAATAGAGGAAACATGTCAAATTTAATCAAAACTTAAAGCAATGGAATTAAATTCCCAGTAGGTGTTTGTCGGGCCAGAAACAGAATTAAATAAACTCGCCTTATTTGAGCAGTATAGTCTACAGGTGGGCTACTTTTCCTTGGCTCTCGCGTAAAATACAGCATTTTCGTATCAAGATACATCTGTTAACAATTAAAAGATATCATCGTATTTTTAACGATAATTTGTGGTCTATCAAAATTTTGCAGGCTGCCAGAATCTTTTTTATTTGGTAGTATGTTAGTTACATATTTAATAACAATACAAATTACTTGACTGAACTACAAGAAATCTGACCATATTTTGGGTTCAAACTGCTGCTAGAACTTGAAACATTGAATGCTACTAAAAATGCTAGATATTTCATTTCAAAAATTTCATAAAAAAATAACTGTCAAAATCCTTCAGTTAAGCAACTATGTTTGATCAATTCGGACTACTAGTCATTTTTTGGGGTTCAGAATTAAGACAAACTGCTCATGTATTGAAAAGCATGAAAGTATAAATTTTGACCATTGCTGAGCATTGTTGGTTAATTTAGCATTTATTTGGAAGATTGCTACTTGAGTCTGGCCACCAATTTGTTTCCAAATCTGCTCAGTATTGCCCAAACTTAAATTTGCAAGTAATCACACGAAGACATTCTCTCAAATTTTCTTCACCAACCGAACTAGTTATATCCTAGGAAAACAAGGCGGTAAGCTCATAACTAAGTAAGTATTGAATTAATTAGTTTTGATCCCCAAAGGTATCGTAGGTGGTTACCCCCAACACTTTTCCTAATAGCATTATTTTAACATCCATGTCCAACGATAAAAATTGGAAAAATTTCAAACTTTTTGACTCTTGAAATCTGTTCTCAACTATTTGAAACGTAGAAACCTGCATAGTCATGCTACTGACGTAGATTAATTTGTTGTGAGATTTTAATATCGAACAGTTTGGACAAAGTTCATCAAAATCAATTCAGAAAGCCACTGTGTACCTATATTGTGTTGCTGTAGAACCAATATATACACTGAAAGGATGTCTGTAATATCTTTACTCTATGGTCCTTTAAGTCAGCAATATGATTTGAAGTTTTTTATATTAATGAAGCTGCTCTCGTGATATCATCATTTTAATATGTATGTTTGTTTGTAGTACGTATACAACAATTGCAAAATTGTATTGTTATAACAACACTTGAACACGACGAAAATGTTTTTTTTTCCCACAGAATTATTGGCTCTCCCATCATTTGAACTCAGTGTTTGCACTTTCATATTCCAACTACAGCAATAAAGTAGTAAAGTTTAGGATATTTGTTTGATAAATGTTCAGATGGTACATATGTTTTGAAGTATTTACTTCGATCCTCGCTTACCTGTCTCCCCACA
>KN891087.1:0-14752 GCA_000934455.1 Apostichopus parvimensis
CCCCCCCTCCACTTCCCTTGTAATTTTTCCTAACTTCAGAACACACCTGGTAAGTATATGCAACATGTCTCGGTTCTATCGCTAGATGTACAATACACCCAAACTTTAAAAAACTCAGCAACGTGCATTAATCACACATTTCATACATTTATATAAACTAGACCAAAGTCTTTCAGTATGAAAAAATGTGGCAAAGCTTACTCCATTGACTTTTCCTGGGTATCCTTGCATGTTTCGGGCATCTGGGTGGCTTCTCTTGTCAAATGAGGGTCCTCTCTGTAAGGGAATTCAGAAAAGTTTAACCTTACAAGAAGGGTTTAATATTCGTTTTTTGGTTTGGTTTGGTTTGAGAATACCTTTCCTTAACAATTTCTAGCTGTGAAGATTTACTGGATTCCTTGAAATTCTATTGTTTACACACGAAGATTTCAAAATCAAGTCATTTTAACATTTTAATATTTTAATACTTTTCCTAATTTGCTGATGTTTCTCTTTCTGAGAAAATTATGCAATGATTAACCCTAAACAATACAAAATTTACAGACTTCCCATTTAATCCACTCAAAAATACAGTTAACGCATTTCAAACCAGCAAATATTTTCCTCAAACAAGTCAACCAACCCAGTTGTACATCCCATGGTTTCAACCTTCTTTATTTTAAATTGTTACTTTCCAATATACTTAACAGATTTAAACTAAATTACAAGGCAAATGGTCACCTGGATTGGTTGCTGTCCAGGATAAACCTGCGATGTCCTAGATCCTTGTGAACTGCGTGAGTCTGGTCTGCCTCTTGGGTCACCCCCTGGTCCCATCTGCTGTTGTGAAGGAGGTGGAGCTGAAAACTGAACATAGTTACATAGAAATATTAGTAAAAACTCTCTTTATTAACTTTATAAAGTCCTCTCTACAGATCTTCACAAAGCCAAGGATTTGCATTTTATTGTTAACAGGGATGGGGGGATGGGAGGACGAGTGGGGTCAAAGAGGATGGAAACATGCCAAGTTGGCTCCATGAGTAAAAAATACAGTTAACACATATCAAATCGGTTAATACTCTTTCTCAAACAATTCAACCAACCCAGTTGTTCATCACACGGTTTCAACATTTTTGGTTTAAATTGTTAATTTTCAATAAACCCAAAATTTTTAAACTAAATTACGAAGCAAATGATAACAAAAATGATCACCTGCATTGATTGCTGTCCAGGATAAACCTGCGATGTCCTAGATCCTTGTGAATTGCGTGAGTCTGGTCTGCCTCTTGGGTCACCCCCTGGTCCCATCTGCTGTTGTGAAGGAGGTGGAGCTGAAAACTGAACATAGTTACATGGAAAGGGTAGTAAAAACTCTCTTTATTAACTTTATAGTCCTCTCTACAGATCTTCATAAAGCCAAGGATTTGCATTTTATTGTTCACGGGGATGGCGGTGGGGGGATGGGAGGACAATTGGGGTCAAAGAGGATGGAAACATTCCATGTTGGCTCGTTGAGTGAAAAACACAGTTAACGCATTTCAAACCGGTAAATACTTTTCCTCAAACAAGTCAACCAACCCAGTTGTACATCACATGGTTTCAACATTTTTTTTATTAAATTGTTACTTTCCAATATACTTAGCAGATTTTAACTAAATTACAAAGCAATTGATAACAAAAATGATCACCTGGACTGGTTGCTGTCCAGGATAAACCTGCGATGTCCTAGATCCTTGTGAACTGCTAGAATCTGGCCTGCCTCTTGGGTCACCCCCTGGTCCCATCTGCTGTTGTGAAGGAGGTGGAGCTGAAAACTGAACATAGTTACATGGAAAGATTAGTAAAACCTCTCTTTATAAACTTTATTAAGTCTCGTCAACAGATCTTCACAAAGCCAAGGATTTACATTTTATTGTTAACGGGGGTGGCGGTGGGGGGATGGGAGGACGAGTAGGGTCCAAAGAGGAGGTAAACATATGTCAAGTTGGCTCCATGAGTCAACAAATTCAAATCTCCCTGCAGCTTTATGGTAATATTCACAGACAATTCCAACCAAGTTGTTTACAGAAGTTTAAAAACTATATTTCACTTCCATCAGTTTCACTAAAATTTACTTATTGCAATTTTTCAGTCTGGCATTTTGCCTTACCACCTGACGACATTAAATAATTTCATACAAATTCTTATACAAAAATTAGTTTAGACCTAAGCTAAACTTTGAAATTTCAAAATTGACATATGTCCTTGAGGTTTATTAAGCCATTAATTAAACAAAGTAACAATATGTTCTGCAGTCAAGTTCCTTTACATTGCTCGAGATATAACAAAACCCTCTGTTTTAAAGTATACTAGTGAATAAACCAAGTAAAATAAATTCCAATTTTTTGTGTGAAATTACTCATTGCGTTTAACAGTTTTCATAAAATATTGGAAAGTCAGTGTCAGAACCCTTAAGAGCTAAGAGAGAGAATATTGCAACTGACTAAACTTACTTGTGCAGATTGTTGAGATGGAATTATCAAATCTGGTTCTTGAACTTGTCGTGGCGGCATCCTCTCGAGCTGGTCTCCCTGTGTCACAACTATCCTCTCGGGTTCCCTTCCACCTTGGGATCCATCTCGCCTCCTCCGCTCACCTTCCTGCATACGAGCGACCACTTCCCAGTCGGGAACTTTGCGTTGGTGTACAGGGGTACCAATCTGGAGACCCCAGAGCATGTCCATCTCCCTCTTTTTGTCGAAGAGTGTGTCCATCTTCTGGGCAAGGAGGACCCCTTGAGAGTCTTGTGAGGCAGGTGGTTCTTGAGATCTCACAGCTCTGTATTAAAAATTACATACACCAAATTTAAAAACATGAACGCATCTTCAAACACTAGTAAACACTTAAGGTGGTTACTTTACGATTTACAATCCGCAAACACTGAGCATGACAATTGCAAATTCTGCTTCAAAATGTTGAAATAGTTTCATATGACTTTGTATACATATAACAAATGGGGTTCCTTCAGACAGGACTATATTTACTAGCAGGCATATTTTTATTATTACAGATGTAGTGAATTATCTTACCTATCAGGTGCAACGACAGGCAGAGCAATGCGGCTCAGTAGTGCTTGACCCATGGACACTGTTTCAGTATAACCTTTCATAATAGCTTGTCTTCTTGGTTCAAACCTCCCTAGCACCCTCTCCACTACCTGAGGGTTAGAGTCTGCTACCCTAGGAGCTACTTCTTGGCAGAGTTGGTTGATGTCAAACAATAGCTGAACAATAGAAACATGGAGAAGGTGAGAACAAAATATTCCAGACATCGCAGTAGTAAAACATTTTATTGATTAAAGATTCCTCCCTTGCTCCAACCTCCCCCTCCCTCCCCCCTCACCCCTTTCCCACATCCCATGGCTTAGCCTAAACCCTACTCATGATACATTCCTTCCGTCTCTTGATGTTACCAAGATTTGGTGACTGAGATCAGTGAATTGTTGGAATTGTTGAAGATTAGGCATGCTTGTTTTGAGAACAAATGGACAAGTTTTCCTAAAGTAAGGCATAAATGTTTCACTTCACACCAATCAACAACTGATCTACTTTAATGTCCTCTCCAATAGTGAATCATGAACACAAATCAGACTTAGAATTGACGCATAAATTTTGAAAGAGAAAAGAATGATTGGCAACAAAGGGATTACAAGTCCTGTTTAGCAGCAACTGAGGCAAATCACCATAATAGTCCTCTACTGTGGGTGACAGTCAGTAGTCACAGCACCTTGCATGTATGTACACAGGGATCACACACACTTTATTTGATGCATCACAGTGAAAATGGCAGATAAGGGATTTTGAGTTCAGGATATTAGAAAATAAGAAATGATTGATTACAACAGGTTGCAAGGCAGTGATGTATTTCATGGTAAAACTCCAGGTCAAGCTCAAAGTAATAGATAACTTGAACTATGCGTTACCTGGTCAAAATTTGTGTGAAACATGAGCGAAACTGACAGCCTGGAGGACCTCTCAGCCAAAGCTTGAGAGAACTGGTGCCAGGCACTCTCCAATCGTTGTGCTTTATCATAATTTGGCCTGAGATCTAGCTTCAATGATCTACGAAGGCCCAGAGACGTCTTCACAAGCTCTTTGCCATACTCGTAACTCTCCTGTTACAAAAAGAAAAAGAGTAAACAAATATTAAATTAATAATGTTACAGGTGAAAAAAAGAATTGTACAATATGTGAATCATTTTGTTATCAAAAATTCTTTAAAATATCAGATTTTCCAACTTATAAAACTATATAACTGCAGTAGTCTAGTTATTCCCATGTTATCATGCCCAGACTGAAGTGAGGAAGACCAAAGGTTTGTCCAGTTGAAAAAAACATTTTTTACCTTTGCAGTGAAGCCAAATTTTTCATGTTCTTTTTTGAGTTGTTCTGCTTCTTGAGGAGTGTGTCCTATATCAATATGTTGTCTGATCATCACCTCAACCAGTTCCAGCAGCCACATGATCGCCTATTTTATGAGAAACAAATGAAAAAGACATGTTATCATTAAATTCAAGAATTAAATTTCACGTTTCTGCTCTTTATAACATTTCAATTTTTATCCCTGAAGCACACTTACTTGGTATCGCATTGCAATTGCAATATGCTATGCACACTGGGAAAACAATGCTACACAGATGCAAATATTCACAGCAGTATTTATACACAGAACTACAATATTCTCTGCCATTAATGATCAACAAAATTCATAAACCCCAAACTGCTAAACTACATCTAAAATGTTTTATTTCCCTCTTTTATGAGACTTTATTTACTTGGTATTCTAGATAAATAAAATACCATTAGATGACATCACTACATTACCTGTTCAGTATCTTTCTCACATGTGCGTAGTTGGATGATCTGAGTCAATTTCAGATGGCGGATTCGGACGAGGTCTTCGCTGCTCGCTTTCCTACCCTGGAGTCTTGCGATTAAGTCTCTCACGTGTTGTTCTTCTTCCCGCAGGTCCGGGGTGATGTCTCGCCCAAATGCGTTTTTGATTGGCAAGCCCAGCATTTCTAGAAGTGAGTGACCTTCTTGGATTGCCCTGTCGATAAGGTAACCTAAGAAAAAAAGAAATATACTCAATTTGTTAGCGACACAGACTCCCTAGATAGTAACTTTTTTGCAGTTTAATCTCACTTTGGTTTGTTTCAGCAAATCCGTCATCAACAGACGACAGATACAGAAACATAACGTGAATGTTTACCAGTGGAACTTACATCATTTATGAGCTAAGTTTTGATCAAAAGTTTTGTATAGGCAGCAACTAGAAGTTTCTTGTCATCAAATGATTAGATTACATTAATAATCTACTAGGTAGCACCAGCTGAGAGACGCAAAGCATATTTGTATGCAAATCAACAGATCTGATATGAACTACACTTGCAGTCTGGCAAGTTTGGTATTAATGCAACCAAACAGCAACAACTTAACAGCTACAGGTCTGACATTTGACATTTGTTACAATAATATTCTACACCGAATCATGGTGACCACTTTTGGTATCTCATCATCTATGCTGTGGGTTAGGATGTATTTCAATGTAACTGCACAAACTCACAGGACAGAAGTAACATCCAGCTTTCTGCCAGCATTTTTATATCTGTGAGATATATGTCAACATTAGGGAACAGGATGGAACACCAAGTGGATAAACAGTGCCAAATTCAGCCAATGAAATCTGGCATCTGGATTGCTGTGAGTTGCTGAGAAATGAGTGTGGATTCTGCCTTAGAGAGAAAAAAGGGCGGTGGATAACTCATCCAGGAGTAATCTACAGTGTTCTAATTGGACATCCCAATCTAAATTGTAAACATAAATCATTAATGGATCAAAAACAGTTGATTGGATTGCCACCCTAACAATAGGTGTACTATAAAGCTCTTAGCCACATACAAATCTGCATGTAGCTTTTAAAAGGACTACTGTCACTACCGATACATTTGTCTACTTTTATCATTACTATCCTCATTGAAATGTTACAAACAACTCACTGGCTTTCTCTTGATTCTCTGTAAGAATTCTTAACGCTGACTCCGCCTCCTGGACCGATTCCACTGGAATTTCACTGTGGCAAATCTGGATAATGGTATCCATGGTGACAAAGGCCTAAGAAAAAATAACATTGTAAACAAAATAATAGATTACTGTAGGGATAAGGGTAATCTTATGAAAGATTACCAAAATTATGCCGACTTTAGCGATACCCCATCATTCAGTAAACTAAAACACATAATGAAATGTGTGACAAGATGGCAGCCAACTGACATATATATATATATATATATATAGCCGGTAACAATGTATCTGTATCTTTCTCTAGGTCTATAAAAAACACTCCTCCACCAGAACCCAAATCTACCTTCTGTACAGTGCTTGCCAGTAATATATGTTCATCAAACAGATCCGGCCATCGAGGGCCAAAATCAAGCTTTAAAGTGCTGGACAACAGTACTTGTTTATAAACCCTCAGTGAACTTTTAGCAACAGATCCATCAATGCCCCAATCATGACTTCTTTATCCTTCTTCGCTGTTAATATATATCAGTATATATCTCGATGTAATATTTAGAAAACAGATCAATCGATCCGGACCCAAATCTGACTATATCTAAGATACCAAGACTTACATCTTCAGCAAATCTATGGAATCTGGTAGAGCATATGACCATGTTCCTCCTCCGTTCCAGCCGAGATGCAAAGTTCCTGCAAACGGTGTCCATGTACTCTCTCTGGACGTCAATGTCGTCAGCCTTGGGATGTCCTTCCTTAATGAAGTCGTAGGCGGTATGACGTAGTTCAGCGTAATTGCCATAAGTGTCCTGCATGGGTTGAAGTAGCCACCAGTTTAATTACGAAAAACCCTGAAATTCTATTCAACAGTGACATGGAGACTAGTGATCTCAGATGTAGTCATTACAAGTAATAAAAGCTTGCCCAATTGGAAGGTAACAGATTCGAGCCCTGCCCAGCTAAGAAAAGAAGGCCATTTCATCCTTGAAGGGATCTACAGTTTTCTTGTATAAGTTAAAATTACTAACTTTCATATTATTAGAAATTTAAATGATTTAAGTCAGTGATAAATCAATGAGCTTGGCAAATGTGGCATGCTTAGCATCATATCAAAACTGACATAACATAAAAATGCAGAATTTCTGAGATATAGAAGTCTATGGAAGATAACAAAGTTGACTTCTGGATGGTAGATTAAGAAGGAGGAGAGGAAGATGGTGCCCCAGGAGGGAGACATCCAGGATTCAAATACATCACAAATTGTGTAGATCAGAAAGTGCCTATGTAGATTGGAGACAGGTTAGAGTTGTGCCAGGGTCAGAGGTCAAGACTGTTACCTCTTTCAAAGTACAAGAAATGTCATCACACAATCATCATTTCAGAATTTACGAGGCTGACTCTAGAAATGAAACTTTCTGTTAACTCCTGTAACGTTTCTTCACTTTGTTTGAAACTTACCGTGCACTTGAGCTCAAACTTTTCATGTTCTCTCCTGAGCTGGTCTGCGGATGAGAAGTTCCTACCAATACTCCTCTGCGAAATCAACAACTTCTCCCCAGGACCAACAATCCAGTCTACGACCTATATAGAAGGGGACATCAAAACAGCAGAATTAAGGCAAGATTATGTAATGTATCTCTTTCATATCCTATCTTCTCTAAAGCTTTGGTACCTACAAGGGCTGGGAAGAACAATAGTTGGAGCAGAGGACCATTCAATCATGACCTCAGTATACCAAGATTGAGACATGCATAGTGTAGGCCAGAAGGGCGGTCAAGCCTATGGTCTGAAAGGTCTGCATATCCAATTAGTGCAAGATTAAGGGCAGATATCTTTTTGCAGGATGGATTAGAACTGTTTTGTGGGCTGGATTTGGCAGAATGGGCTGCATATTTAGAAACCCTGTTCTAAAGACATCGACAATTTCAAACTTAGCCAAACAAATTCAGTTAAAAACCGTTTAACAGTGGCATCTTTAGAAAGGTATCAATAAATAAAGAATACTTTTCAGCATCCTTTTCATCTCAGAGACATTGACAGCTTCTCAAAAGGCTCACGATTTCTTCTCAGAAGGCTCACGATTTCCCTACCTGGCAACCTAACAGGAATTCACACTCTCTAACTCACCCTCTTAATCCCCCCTTCCATTTCCTCTAGGCCCATTGATAACCCTAGATGTACATCTCTCTGAGCCAGGTAGGCCTTCATCTCCTGTTGCCGTTGTTGTATCTTCCTGAGTAACCTCTCAACTTGGTTTTGCATCCTCATGTGATCTTCAGTAGAGGGTTCCCTGTCAGCCTCTGTTCGTTTGAATCCTGCATCTTCTCTGAGGCGTCTTAGAAGGGCGTTACCTGGAAGAGGACAGACAGGACAAAAAGATCAAATTAAAGACGATTCACAATTGAGCCGTGAAAAGGTAAGCATCCCCAGCCATCTCAAATTGCTTCTACCGAAACCTTTCACAAGTTTTCAAACCCCATAAATTGTTTCTACTGCCTTTGATGGCTTCTCTAACATTCATATGTAACAACGAGCCTGTTTATACAGAAAGACAATCAAACTTTTTATCAAAACTCTCAGAGTCCTTATACTGCAGCTAGACATAACAGTGATATAGACAACAATAACTGCTATACATATTTGCATATGTGTAGCAGTTTGCAAAGTATTGTGCATTTTCGCTTTGCGATACTGGATAAAAAATATTCCCAAAGACATGAACATTGTTAACCTGCAGTTCTTACTACCATCACATCTAAGATGAAAGGTTCCCACCTTGTGAGAATAACCTTTCATAATATTTACTTCACTGATAAATCAATGACTCATTCTGTAAAACTTGAAAACAAACTAAGCAATTGTTGACTTAAACTTCACACACCATCTTTCATGTTCTTATTTATGATGACATTGTTCAAAGGGCAGTAAACAACCAAATTTATCATAAGTCTCAGTGTTTGTGGATATGTTTTCACTTACAAGTGCAAAATTAATAAGCCACAAATTTACTACTGTGGTGATGGTCAACAATTGTGAACACACAAAGAACATCTTCTAAACAATCTCCTGTACACACAGACAACATCAATCGGACATTCACTTCTGAAGTGAATCACAACAATTTCTGAACACAAAGACATGTTTTGTCCACACAGCCAACATCTTTGACCATTCAACATGTGCTGGACACAAAGTGAACAATGTAAGCAACATCTATTTACAACACAGACAACATCTTCTGGACCCAAAGATAACATCTTCTAAACAGAAAAACAAAGTTTTCTGAGCACATAGACATCATTCGCTCACACAACCAACATCATTGAACACACACATGTTAATGTAACGTTAGCACTGAAGAGCAGCCATTTCAAACTCACCTAACTGCAGCACCCATGACGGCTGGTTGACAACATGTTCTTTGATCCTTTGTGAGTATCTGAGTCGACTTTCCGAAGTATCCTGGTATTCGTGGTATCTCGCAATGTCTTCGTCAGTCTGCTTAAACCTTCGATCAACAGTGGCTGCTTCTGCCAGGAACTTTTCATAATCCTTCGAAAAGAATATATATTGCCAATGAGAGAACATATCATATCATTTATATAGCATCTTTCATCGGTTTAAATATCAGAAATGGATTTTCAAGAATTGTGCTAATTCAATTTCTGACTCACCACTCTGTTGTCCACCCATTCTTCATTGTTGTATCTGAGAGAGCCACCGTACTCTTGTGTCAGCTGGTTGTGGTCGATGTACTTGGACAGCAATGATGGGGCATTTAACGTCACAACCTTTCATGGATCAGAGGAAAATGAGATCAGTCACAAGTCAAAACCTATGTATATTCTTCTTTTAAAAGAATTTTTACACTGTCTGGATAACCACAAAAGGGACACTTTCAAAAGTAAGAACAATTTGTCTTAAAAAGCTTGTCTCTCATTATTTATTTAGTACTGCGACCAAGTTGTTTCGTATTTACACATAACTTGGTACTCTTCATTTAGACTGAGTGTTCGACCATTTAGCTGCTCGTTAGTAGCAAATTACTACATCCATTAAATCCAATCGACAAGATTTTATGTCTAAAAACATTAAAGTTTCAATGACAAATATTGAAGTTCATGCCTGATTTCCTCAATCCAAGTGCAAGTAAGGTGAAATAAAATATTTAATTTTTTTCAGGTGCCTTATTTGTTTAATTACCAGCTGACTATGGTGCGACCATATTTTGACAGATTAAAGCGTTAAATGTTTTGACCATTCAGTAACAGCCAGATGCAATGTGGAGGAATGTAAAGTAAAATCTTTTTTGAAGAATTACACGGTAAAGCAAGAGCCTTTTATTTGCAATGCGTACTTCATTCTAGAGTAGGCAACCCCTGTACAACCGTTTCCTTGGACAGCTCAATGACCATGGATCAAATTTAGTTGGTTCTGTGAGTTACAGAGAACCTGATACTATCAAGACATTGTACCTATTTATGAAATGACCACCATATCACTTTAACTTTTATTAGGTCTTAATCACCAGTTGTGTATTTTAAATAAGAAAAAACATCAAGCTTAGTGGAATGTGTCAATGGCATGCCAAAAGGACGGAGTGGTCATAACCTTTAACTTTACCAACACAATTCACCCACCCATGACAAAAATATGCACCTCTCTTGCAGGGGCAATGGTGTTGATTTCTCAAGAAAAGGGTTGGCATGTATCTCTTTTGAAACTTGTTTACTTAGTTGTTTATCTACCCACACCTACAAGAGAATAGACTGTGCCAGCAAGAAGAACATTGTGTGGGAGGACAGCTAACCTCAAACACTTAACTCAGATGACCTCATAACAATATATTCTGTGCTCATGGATTTTCCAAATGTCTAGGTGGATTGACCTGCACCTTCTTCAACCTTATTCACATGACTACATGCAACTACAGTTATGAGCTGGAGCAAGATAAGCAATCAACCATGCACCTCCCCCCCCTCTGCCCCCCCCCCCCACACCACCACCAAATCTACTTTTGAGGAATAAACAAATACCTTAAACCTCATGCACTCACTAGCTTTGGTGTGAATAAAAATACAAGGTAACTTTGGCCCTGACAAGAATCCACAATCATACTGCTTCAAGTTGCTACTGACTCAATCTATTGTTATATGATTTCAATAGGAATAGCTTTGATCAGTAAATCTACATTGCTTCTTCTTTGCTGGCTAAGGGAGTCTTTCAGCCATAATAAGCATTCCTGGAGGAAACTAGACTAGACAGGTTGAAGAAATACAACTGGAATAAACAGTACTGTACACTGTCAAGTAAAAGAGATTTTACATTTACCAGCTTTTATTACTCCCCTTTGACACTGTTCCTATGAAAGTTTCTTGTCATGTAAATCATGAAGGAACAGAAACCTGACTGAGATGTTTGTTATACATGAATTTTAAAAGAGTAAAGAAAATTATTGGTTAGAATAGGATTCCTACCAGTGACCTCAGGGTTAAAGGAAATTCAAAGGTTGACAGCTAAGATAAGCCAGTAGTTGTCCAGACAACTTTATACAGATACTTGAGAGACTTTTGGCAGCAGCAGGACTTGTTAGCAAAGTTAATACTTTCAGTGATAAAATTGGGACTGAATAATCAGGGGAAAATAAATTCTTACAAAATTATACCTGCAAACATGTAGAATATATTCTTCTTGGTGTTTGCATTCAACAATTCCCAAGAAAGCTTGGTTATAAATGTATCATTAACTAAACTGATGGTCAGAAATCTTTCACTAGATCTCAGCTGCAGAGAGCTGCTTAATGAAGGAACAAAAAACTTCAATAATGTATCAATTTCCCAAAATATTAACACTTACCTCAAATCCATAATGTTCCTGATCTTTTCTTAAGGTTCTCTCCCAGAGCAAGTCGTTTTTAATTACAATCACCCGATGCACTCTGTTTGGTAAGGTTTCCTACAGAAAGTATGTTATAAAGTATGTTATAGAGGTCATGAAATGTGAAACAAAAAGATAAACAAAGGGCCCTTCTAGGGTTTCTCAGACACGGTCTTTATATTTGTATCTCCAACATAAAGTTTGTGAGCTGGTACATGATCCCCACTGGACATGCACAACATGAAAAATTACTAAGGTAAAACTACCAAACAACTTGTTTACAATCTTTGATGATGCAAGTTGTACTTAATCTGTCGTACTAAAATATATGGGTGCATCATTTGAATGGCAATGCCATCTTTGAAAACATAGATCCAATATGTTGTCAGCAAACCACTCACCGAAGACAAAGAAGAGGAAATCTTCCCAATTAGTTGGCAAGGTATGTATGTACTGTACACAAGTATGTACAAATGTAATGAGTGCTTCACAGTTACATTACTTGATCTGACCTTTAACTTAGACCCACACCCAGGATAGTGCTACAGTTGTGAGTAGACATGTAAGCTGAGAATGTGAAGTAAATACTACAGAAACACACATCGCAGTTGGAATCATTTACACCAGCTGTTACATTTAATATTTTCCAGGCTATTCTACTTAATCGTTTCTCCAAATGCACTGCCACATAGATTTAACTTACAACATGTGACTTTTTTTTTATGAATACTTATGAATACTGTACAACTAACGTTGTCCTTCTCTGGTCATCCTTCACACTGTCACCTTACTGTTCTGAAGTTGTTACCTCGGTGCCTTACAACAGCTTTCCTATGAAAACACTACAATTCCTACATGCCTACAGTTAAAACCAGTTTATACACTGGTGATTCACATAATGTATAATACTTTCCTTTAAGTATATTTTCAAGGTTACCACTGCAAAGGCTTTCACCTTGAAAGTTAAAACTTTGTGACAAGAACTTTTTACACTCAATGCAAATAACTGATGTTAATTGCCTTTTTTGTCCAATAAGCTGTGATGAACTCTCCAGTGCCAGCCACACTAAACTTTCAGAATATCTCACTATGTAAGACAATCATGGTGAGGAGGGGAGGGGAATTAAAGGGTGGGGGGTGGGGATGGGAGAGATCTTACCTGTATGGTACGACAGAGTGCCTTTATTGACTGTCCTGTCTGATTTTCCATATCAAGGATGATGACAAACCCTCGTTGTTTACTCTCCCTACTGAAAGAGAAAGCAACATACCAGAACAAATTTGTTTAAAGTTTCATCTCTTGTCCTCGAATTTGTTCACGATTTATGAACTCAAAAACATTCTCTGCTTTAGATCAAAGGTTCTCAAGTGATGATGAAGACGACCACAGTTAACAACCAGTCTGAGATGGGTACAGTGAGATTTTGATTCTGACTGGCCATTTCTCCAACTAATATTTTCTCTAGACCTAGTAGAAAATCCCTACTTTTCCCTTAAAAGGAAACATCTTGTAAACTTTCTAAGAATTAAGTACCAAACAGTATCTGACATATAGCAAAGTCAATGCAACAAAGTATTAAGACAGATATTTCTTGACATTGAAGAAACTAGACAGGTGAAGAAACTGATAGAGATTATTTTACCTTGGAAGGGTGGCAAGGTATGATAGCACTGTAGCATTGTCCTCAATGGAGACATCGTGGGTGTGTTTGGGGAAGAAGATGAGAGGACCTCCACTCCTGTCTTTACCACCTGTAGAAGTAAGCAAATTAAAGGCATTGAAGACTCGCCCCAAACCGCGTGCCACCATCTGAAATAGTTAACTTTCCGTTGCTTGCAAGTGACGTTTTGTTTGTGTCACTACAAAATGCAGACAGTACAGTAATGAAACGTGATACCTTGTTATCTTTAGCTGGACCTGAGATGTCCATCGCTGTATCGTTTATACACTGTGCTATGGGTATTGACCGCAGCTGTATGTACTGACTGTACACTAGTGTCTAATTACCGATGGTAGCAAGCTGTGTGTGTGTATTTTCTGGGATCGATGGTGGTGTCTAATACTTCTGTTACACCTCATTCGAAACTAGGTCAGATTACCAGCATAAGACGTTTCTTTTTGCACGAGTCTTCACACCCTTTAAGAGCAGGAAGTGAGTTGGAAGTACAGTAATGTTAAGGCACTTACCACATGTAACTTAGTGTTATGCAGCTCAGTGTATGTGCTATGATGGAGGTGACTGAATTGCTTCTAATTCCTCTCATTTCTCACATTAAGAAACAGACCGAGTAATTAGTCTGTTATTTATCCAGACATCATAATATTGGTGTAAGTCACAAATTAGCAAAATCATTTATTAATTTTTAATATTTTGGGCATTTCTGTCTTTATTTTAATGAACTTTAGGTATACATACTACCATCAACTAAACACACTACATTGTCATTTTATTTTAAACTTCAGAATCAATGCTATGATACTCGTACGGTACCTAGAATACTAAAATACAATTTATGAAGGAAAATCTGTTTAGATACAGGTATTTATCTGTCCATTGTCCAATACTCCAATATAAAGAGGTGCTTGTTGCAGAAACTGCTATTCTGTATCCTTATAGTAATGGGTATCCATGTTCATACATAGGAAATTAACAAGACAAACATATTAGATAATTTAAACTACTTTAAATCTGTGCAATCTGAATACAACTAAACTTACTACTTGAAATACCTAATAATCAATGGCCTATTCTGAATATATTCGCCATTATTTTTAATCAGTAACAATAAAAAAATCCCTCTGTGAAGAGCAAAGCTGTTCACAATCTCCTCCATACACA
>KN891087.1:17887-28812 GCA_000934455.1 Apostichopus parvimensis
ATATGTATTGCTTATCATAAATTGATTTTGATAAATTTGATATAATGGCAATCAAGACCATTTTCAATTGATTTTATCAAATTGGATAATTCCTTGTGGACCTACATTCACTTATTTATGATTTCAATTACTATCCTACACTGGTTTGACTGGTTTCATGGGTCCGTTGATAATACCACCTACTGATCATGGGTTAGAAACCTTTCTTCCATGTATTGCCTAAAATTTTGGCAATTTGCCTCCAAATTGCTCACCCAAACCTGAATATTAACTGTTCTTTGCAAAAATGAAAACAACATTGCAATATTATTCTCCAGTTTTGCATTGAATACTCGACAGCATGTTACTAGTTAAACAAAAGCCTTCACTAATTAAATTTAAATAGTATAAATGTTAACTTGCAAACTTTGCAACATTGTAAAAACAGTGATTCTAATTATTTTGTTCAGATTTTTGCATTCGTTTACATTTTAGCATTTTAACTGGAGACAGATACAAATATATGTTTCAGTGTAAACCTTGTATTACCTGTTAGGTTTAAGCTTCTTGTGAAATATGTTTGATACTTTTCTCTCTTTTTTTAGCAGTTTTTAAACAAATCTAATGTAATGAGCCTATTGAACATCAAGTGAACCTGTACTGTAATAGGTAGCTTATAGTAATCTAACCATTGAAATGAATATGTTGCTATGGAGATATTATTACTATTCTGCTCTCAGGAGCTAATCAATAAAAACATTCCTGGCGGTTCCTAGGAATTTCAATTAAGAGTTGTCCAGACGAGACTGCAAAGTTGGTTGACCAACAATGTCAAAAGAGTAAAATCTATAGAATAATTTCTATACCTTTCCAGTTTACAAGATATGCACAGTTTAATATATTTGGTGATGTGTGTCTGGAATGCTCCAATAAGGAGCCATTGGGGAAGTAGTGCAAGAATGTTACCAATTGTTGTAAACTAGGTAGATCGGAGTGCATATTGTGTAGACAGGTAAGAGAGGATTAAAGTTAATTCTCAATGAAGTCTAGTTGTTCTAGAATCAGAAAACCCAACTGCTATATATGCTTACAAGGAATGACTCCTGAGCTGGTTGGGAGAGATCATGATTTCAATGCATTTCAGGGTTGGGGTGGCCGGGTGGGATGGGGGGTGAGGGGGAAGCTGTTATTTTGTATCTGTGATGTCATAGAGCCAACCTTTTACTCTACCATTGCTATTCTTTTTATATTTTCCAGGGTAAATGTAAACAGTGTTGTTACTGAAACAATGCAAGATTAAGGTAAACAATTCCAAAAATATTTTGGCAATAGCCGGATGGAAATTAAGCACCATAGTAAATTATTGAATTGAATTTATTTCTACATTCCATTATTTTACATTTACATTTTGAACAGTATAGGATAAATATAGATGGTATCAAATACAGTAAACAAAGAGTATTGAAATAATATATATGTGAGATGGAAGTAGAGGAACCAGAAATAAGTGGATACTTTTCTGGTCTGGTCCCTTTGTAACAAAGAAAGTGCAAAGTACATCAACCACACCACCACCCCCCTCCCCCTCCCCCCCCCAAAAAAAAAACCCCAATAAAGTCAAAAATTATAATGATAAACATTGAAAATTAAACCACAAGTGGGTAGATGTTGTAATATACAGACTTATCAAAGGTCCATTTTGCCATTAGAATCATATTATCTTCACAATAGTGTGAGACTTTTCACTGTATAGGGAAGTTTATCATCACCAGCTCCCTTATCACATTGGTCGATGACTAAGGCTGGGTCTCATTCTACTTGAATGTACAATACTGTAGGTCTTACTCTGGGCTTTTACTGCATGTGAATATTTGAGACTAAAGTAAGACCCTTGACCATCAGCCATCATTCTACAATACCGATTAGTCCAGTAAGACTGAATGTCACCAAATTTACTGTACAGTACACAGCTACAAATAACTTGATATGCATGTTAATTTTTGCAAAGATATATTTCTCATTAAGAGTAGTCTCTAGAAAAACTTTGTATTTTGCTTATTTATTTATCTATTTCAAACAATAAGCTATGAATGTTAAACAAAACTGACAAGAATTTCCTCCGCACAGATTAAATCCTATTCAAGTTTTACACCCACAGCTATTTAGTCCGCAAATGAAATATATGAATAAGGTATTTGCTCCACTTCACTGGAAGAATACAAAAGACTGTCATTGACCGAGTAGAAGGCCTTTAGACCCATTTTGCCTTTAGGTACAGGTACTTTGTGAAAACCCTTTTCAAACCCAAACAGTACCACTCCAGTGCTCACTTTGTATGATTACACTGCACTTATCATGTATATGATTTGCAATACAGGAATACTGTGTAGTATTTGCTGTTTTGAGTGATAAAATGTGAATGCAAATAATTGTAAGGAAGGCAGATAACAACGTAAGATCAGATTGCTGTGGGAAGTAATGTGTCTCGCTAGACTGAACAGCATGTAATGGGTCTGTACTCACCAGAAAGGTATGCCACCCTCTGCAGTAGAAGTTCTTTGATTTCAGAGGCCTGCATGATCGGAGCTGTCAGAGATGAAAATGAGGAAAAACATCCCGGTATAAATTAAGACATTTTAAACCTTGACAGAAAATGTAACCTAGTATCTATACAGTAGCTTACTATCCTGTGATAGAGAACTCTGTGAAGGCTCTTAGTGTAGCTGCTGCATGGACCTACAGTACCTTTTCTTCACGATAAAGCTGTCACATATGTTTTCACATAGGGCAAACAATTTTTTCGTTGCAGCCACACTGCATGCACTTATGACAAGTTAAGAGTGTGAAGCGGTTAAGCAAATGTTATTGGTGGCTGAGTAATGAGTTGTAATGATATAATTAAATGCATACTTTGTTTCTAATTGTGCAACTTCAAATCCAGTTGTCTGCAGGTAATATTAACAGATTATATGGCATCATGATACAAATGTGCTGTTATATGGCACACACACACTGATTAAGTCAGCTTTACCTGAAAAATGAATAAACATATATGAGTACAATAGTGGCAGGTCAGAGACATTCTTGTTCTGTGTCTCAAAAACCATAGGAAATGGCAGTGATCTACACAATCTGAATTGTAGCAGCATATATAGACCAACTACACCTGCATACCTATCATATTTAGCAGGAATAAAATTCTCTGGACATGTTTTTCATAGTCATTGATCTATCCAATCCAAGGTACCTGAACTTCTTAAGTAGAATTTTTCATGAATTTTTATTAACTCCAGTTCCATCTTTCCATTTTTATTAATCTCATTTCTAACTTAACCTTTAAACTTTACTGACAACTAAATTTAACACCATAGTGGGAGTGTTCCGTGTTTACATATTACTAAACTGTACATATTGACTTCAATTGATTCGACTGTGATTCACCCAACTGGAATCTAGAGCACCATCAGAAACGAAACAAAACACAAATGCTCTGCGCTGTACAGTATTCATTGACTTTGAACCTGTTTGAATTTCATGTTCACCGATGTGTAGCGACAGATCAGTGAATATTCTTCGTAAGAATCGACATGGATTCTGATGTTTATCATCCGATCATAAAAGGTCACTGTGGGTTCAGTGGACTTTTGTAATGTTTGTTTTGGAAGTTAATGAAACTTTCAAAAAATAGCAGCTTGGAAATTCCGGCAATATGGCCGATATAAGTGATCAAACAAAGACAGCTTGCTGTATTTCTTCATTTTTTCCCTTTTTTTCCTCTTTTTTTTTTCATCTCTTGAACAACAGGCCTATACATCTGTCCAAACAGGTGTGATTCATGATTTCATCCCATATTAAAATTCTGTCATCCCTGGATACTTTTTCATATCAGTTACTACATAATACAAAAAGGAGAATTGATCATTGTTTATTGACACTGACAATTTTCTGCCAGTAGACTGATGATAGTAGTTCTTCATGTCTACTGGCAGAAAATTGTCAGTGTCCCTTTTTTTAATATTTTGTCTACTTGCAAATGGCAAAATCCACTGGTATTTAGCCAATAAACAACCTAAAGTTCCAGGCCTGGTGTAACACATGTACATATTATATTACATCAGCAACATATCATTCTACACTTTGGACATTTCTTTCAAGACCTCATTACATCTTGTGTCCCTTCTGGCATTCCATAGCTGACAGCATTTCACTGCTTGAAGACAGATAACAAGGTGGTAGCCTAAACCTGTACACTAACTGGTTGTATTGGCACACACTAAAGTGATTGTATTGTACTGTGTTACAAAGAATATATCACAGCAGCTAATATTAGTGCTATCATGGGAATATTCTTGTAAACCACCAGTTCACAATTAGTAAATACCAGAATGGAAATGGTTGAAATGTCTCTGTTTTGTGCTTCATACTGAGAGAAATAAATAGGCTCCAGGGTAAAGAACTTGAACCTTAACTTGAGAATTCCCTACAGAACAGTTAGTATACAGTATACAGTACACGTTACAAGACAAGACAGTAGGGTCAGTATAGACACCAGTATGTAGGTATTGTAAATTATCTTGCAGGTCAAGGGTCATATTGATTCAGTCAGGAACTGTAATGCAACCTGCAGATTATATTCTCTCCGGTTGGAAAAAATGCTCACAGATGAAAATATTTTCTTCATCACTATTTCGCCTGGATGTCAATATCGTCCTTCCGTACAGTACGAGCAAACAGATTGAGCTATAAAAACTTCATTGTAATTATACACAGGGTGGTAGGGAATGTGATGTTAGCATTCAAATGTAAATGATATAATAAACTTGAAACCATTCCTCATTAAAGGAAAACTGTAGAGTTGTTCATATTTAAAACACTGATTACTGAAATGTGACTAAATATTACTATTTACCCAAATAGAAAATGACTCTTTTTGCAAGATTTGAGGAGAAAAACAGATGATGGTATAGCAGTTGTCTGATCCTTCCAGACAACAAAAAATCAGTTCAAGTGACCAAAATCAGCTTTCAAGGAGGGGGGCGGGGGGTGGCTATCTGTTGGGACATCAAATTCAAACTGTATTGTAACTAAATACACCCAAATACTATAGGAAAAATGATAATGCCCTCCATCACTTTGATGATACTGAAATAAAATGATCCGTTGATAGGCTTATGATCCACCCAAAGGCCCAAAATGACCCAAAGCTTGTGTTCGATCACCAACCTACACATCTCTCCTACAATGTACATATTGGTGTTCTATTCACCAAACCTACACATCTCTCCTACAATGTACATATTGGTGTTCGATTCACCAAACCTACACATCTCTCCTACAATGCACATATGGGTGTTCTATTCACCAAACCTACACATCTCTCCTACAATGCACATATTGGTATTCTATTCACCAAACCTACACATCTCTCCTACAATGTACATATTGGTATTCTATTAACCAAACCTACACATCTCTCCTACAGTGCACATATTGGTATTCTATTCGCCAAACCTACACATCTCTCCTACAGCGTACATATTTGTCATTCTTTGTTATTTTGCTGAAATTTTTCGTACATTTCACAAATTTGCTGTTTGGGACAACCAATAAGTAAGACCTGGTTGTCTGATGGACAACCAGAAAATAAGTCCTTAATATTTTTTCCCATTTTAACCCTAGTACACCAAATCAGACAAATAATCCACACCCTCTAAACCGAAGAATCAGCTATCAACATGACTATTTGTTTACGACTACCACTACCACTATTATTAACTAAAAAAATACCCCCAAATACTGTGTTATAAATGCTAAGTGCCCATTCAAGTCACAAATATTAAATCACACTATTATACGCCTAATGTCTGTAAAATCAAGTTGCTCAAGATTGTAGAGTATGATCCTCCTTGATAAAAGTGTGCCAAACCATGATATTTTAAGTTAAATGCTTCCTTCATCACCCAATTTATTAATTAGCTAAATATAAACTGCAGTGCACAACAGACTGTTACAGTATTACAGTATTAAAGTCAATTATGTATACAGTTGAAAACAGTACACAGAACTCACAGCTGTTGAATGCAGTACATACCCAAACTACTACATAGCAGAGCAGCTGTGTATAAATTTCAGAAATTAGATCATACAGAAGAGTTAAAACTACATTCAATAATGATATGAAACACAGTACTGTTGCCTTTATGAGCACAAAATCAAATTAATAATAACAGTTTCACACATTAAATTTATGACTTACTGTTACAATTCTCCAAAAGCTCTCTTCCTTTGCTAGAAAGCACTAAATTGTTACAATATCTTTGACAGCCACCACCACCATTACACTAGATCCTGCAACATAGCGATGTGAAGCACAGTATGACACATGTATATATATCCTACGTACGGTACAGTAAGTAGCTGGAGTTGCCTCTATCCCAACATTCATTGCTCATATATGAAAGTCAAGAGTCCTCATCTTAACTTAGAGAGATGACATCACAGATAGATGATCAATGATTATACTTGACAAATGTCAAATCGCATACCAAGGTGATCATATTTTGTTAGGTTTGTATACATGTACATTCAAAATCTACGCTCCAGTCCACTGGGTGATTGAACAACTGACAAGATTACAATATGATACAATATATACAACTATTACATGTACACTAAACTGCACATATTATCCATTCATATTCTGCATATTTCATTATACTGTAGTTTTCATAAATCCTGTGGAAGACAAATTTTCCAGTGTCGCTGTTCGCTATGTACTGCTTGGTTTGATTCATCGCAGGGGGTTAATTGGCAAACTAAATCTTACAAGAACATTCAGCTGTGCAAGTCTTTCCAGACAATACAAACAGCACTATCAAATTACAGTTCAGTACAGATTATAATATTTTGAAATTTGCCCAGATGAAGCTGCAGTGTCAATTTGCTAAACAAGTAGCATTAAGCCAATATGCCGTTATGGTTACTCATCATTTCAAACGATAGAGCCAGAACTCATTAAAGATGCAAGCTGTTGTATTGCTACTTAGTAATTAACCTGGAATTTAAGCTACTGTATCAGCATTTGCTGGACAAATCAGTCTTTTCCACTATTTAGTACTGTAGCCCATATGATGGTTGTAATAAAGTTTTAATTTTATTTTCAAAACTTCAACAATTTAATGAAATGTTCAAATTTAGACAAAATTCAACTAACAAAACAATTACATAATTTTGTTGAATCTGATCACTTAATTTTTTGCAAATTTAATTAATAAGGTTATAATCTAAGGTTTCATCAACTAGTAATCATAAGCTGTTAATAATGCTACTGAAGTATCCAACAGACATTGCTAAAGGCATTGCAAAGTATATCAATCCTTATTTATAAATTAAAAATATTTTTTAAAAAGTACATGTCTTTCTCACAAGCTATGTTATGTGTCTTTCTGTTATTGTTAGCAACTGATTCAATTATTTTGCATCCTATACACATACCTGTAACATTTCAGCATTTTAAATTCAACAATGAACTTTTCCAAATAAACAAAATATTATTTAGTACATTATATAACATTAACTAGATATTTCTGTTATATTTTGCTTCCTTTTTTCTTTTTCTTTTTTTCAAATATTTACATGTATATTTTAAGTTGCAACAGCCATTAAAAGCCTTTTTTGGTGGAGGTGTGTATAGCCACGTACAGTATACTGACCTGTGTTTAACATGCCATACTGTTATTGTATCAAAATGGTGGTTCGGGCCATTTCTATTGTAACAGCTAGTTCTGGTTATACTAACAACCAGAAGTCTAGTGCACTGAAGTCATCGAAACCTCAATGCATTTTGCATTCTGGCATAAGTTGCAACAGCCATTAAAAGCCAAGAAGTTTTATGGCACACTTTAGTGTAGTAGTGTGGAGAAGGACGGTAGAGAAGGTAAGAGGTACGGCAGGTTGGAGGAGCTGGGAGGTAACCAAAGCAGCAGCACAGAACAGGGCGGATTGGGCAGACAGGGTTATGGCCTTATTCGACTACTGTACTGGCGCGGAGAAAATTAAGGTGAAGGTAAGGTTAGTGTGGAACTAATTTGTGAACAAATTGAACCTACAAAATAATAATAATAATATATACAGTTCTAATGTAGCGCATAAATATTTTAAAACATCTCAATGCGCTGAACAAGTCAGAGAAAAATGAAAAGAAAAAATTACAATTGAAAAACATTTGTAAAATAGAATCAAGATGAATTCCTATGAGAGTATGGCTAGGATATCATCCAACACTCCATGATAGGGAACAGTACACTTCAAAACGGACTCTTTATCTGGCTAAATCAATTCCATTGAGATTAGAAAAAACAAACAACAATCAAGGGCTGTAATGGCATGTGGAAGAAACAAAGTTCTAGATTAGGAATGCAGTGAGCAGTGAAGATACTGATCTGATATGTTGTGACCTCTGACCCTATGTGCAAACATAACCATGAAACTGTGCCACTACTTTCTGTTTGAGAGAGTAATATAACATCTCGAAGAAGCTACAACTTGGCATAAAATCCAAACCTTCCATTATCGATGAACAAAAATGACTGTTCAATCAATAGCTCGGTCAACAACCAATGAATGAAATCTGGCAAAGTCTGCGTCAAACAATCAACTTTTGTCTTACCTATTTCTGGGAACATGTCAAAAACACAAGCTGACTATGTAGACGTTCAGGGATACTTTGCATAATACTTTCTAACTTACCCTATTGACATATTTTTATACTTTTACCATCATCAGTGTAGAATATAAACAAATTTTAAAATAACACAAATTCCATTGTTTCTTGTTTTCTTCTCCCTTTCCCTTACTATTTAAGTTTTTTTTTTTTTACCAGCCATCCACACATTCTACCTCTGTTACTGCCTAAACTAGGGAGCGGTCTTTCCCAAACTACAGTAAGTACATTAAGTGCACAACCTAGTCTACCAGAAGTGTGACCCTTCAAACAGAATCTTCTAAAAGACTATATATCAGCATACTGTACTGTAGGTGTGTAGGGAGGTAAATTTTTTATCACTATGGGAAGACATGGCCTCCTGTGGAGAGAACTCATAGGTTGATCACTGTTTCAGCTGTAGGGGATTGGTACTCACTGCATTATGGAAATCAAAATAGCTTAGGTGACCTCAGTATTCCCAAATTTGTTTTGATTCAGTTATTACCATGGTTACATACAATGTACAGCTTGCTAAGGGTATATTTTTATAAGAACATGTGAGTGCTGGTATCAGTTACTAATACATACATTATAGCCTATTATGACAGATCTATGAAAACACAATATTAGATATTCTTCTATCCATCTTTATATTAAGGATAGATTTACAAAGTATATCACCACCCCTAATATATCATGCATAGCATTAGTTTGTTGCATATATTCCTATAATGCTTTCAAGCTGAACCCTCAATCCAAATTTAAATAAGTGTTTGAATAAGCAAGATTCTAAATCTTGAAATGACAACCAGAGATGTCCATACATTTCTCCTACTTTATGCACTAAATATATTAAAATTTGTTTTTTTTTCCCCCCCCCCGATTGTTTTTTTTTGGGGGGGGTGGGAGGGGAGGAAGAGGAGGTCAGTACTTTTTATTTGAAGTTTTTGTCTGTCTGCAATTTGAATGGTGGTTCCACTGTGAAAATATGACATCTAAACTGTTATCCTAACTCGAGGAACTATTAATGATACCAATAAAAAACATAAAGAAGCTCAGAGTGATGAAAATACCAAATGTTCAAAATATTGCAAAATATCGTAGGATGGCCTTTACTTTAGTAATGAAGTTAGGATGATTTTATCATTTTCATTTAAAAAAAGTTACTTTGGTAGTATACATCAAGGATTAAGCAAGCAGCCGAAATATTTCTATTCAAAGTCATCCATTACCAAAACAAATATTAAATGCCTTTAACCATCCTATACTGTACTCTGCCTCCATCTGCTCCAATTGAGTTTTGTCTGAAAGTAGATAAATGCCCAAATCATATATCTCAAAATCATATATCTCCAATTCTTACCTCTAGCTAAGGATGATAGGCTTTGAGCTGCAGATACAGTTGAGAGGGTAGAATGAGCAGGGTGGTGGCTGTATTGCTCTGAGGCAGCTGTAGAGGACATAACACTCACATTGGAGGTATGCCTCTCGTTTCTGCTTCTTCGCATTGATCTGCTCGTCATCTTGTCTGTTTATCAGCATCCACTGCTGCATCAGAAATATAAAAAAAAAGGTACTTTCTAATGTGACCTACTTAATTTATCTCTGATGAGGCCAATATTTTCCAGGCAATAAATTACCTGGTAATTAAGCACAGCAAATCAATGTCCACTGATGCAAATGATATATTTTAGACAATGTGCAGCACTTTTCACACAAGAACCTTAGTGGTTTACAAAATATAACAAACTAACTTGACAAAGTCAAAAATTCTACTGTATGATATAAATTATATAAACAATTCATCCCGATTTAACATTCTTCAAACTTGTTCGGTAGATCTGTAAACAGTTTAGCAGGTAGTATACAAGTAGCTTAACAAAATCTTATCCAAAATGATAACAATGCTACTAACATTTGAAAATATTAAAGATGTTTTGCACAGATAAAATATTATTTTTAACAAAACTAAAAAATGCTATTATAAACTGTACACATTGATTTGTCATAAATGATAAGTGATAAACAGTCTATACTATAATACATCAAATGAACTTTTAAGTTAAAATACATGTCACACTGTAAATTAAAGTGCTTTGATTCCTTTTCATGAATATAACGAGGAAATGAAGCAATAAATCAAGATATGATAATATCAGGAATAGGGAAACACGGTACTCCAATACAATGCTTGGCATGTATAGTCAGTATTGCGAAATTCGGAACACTGCGAATTTCGGAC
>KN891089.1:19387-31266 GCA_000934455.1 Apostichopus parvimensis
AACCCATTGACTGAACCTGTAGAGTCACTGAATGGAGAGCTATGGATACCAGGCAATAGATCATTGATAAATCTTAACCTTGCTAGTAAGTTTAACTCCCCTTCCCACTCCTTCCCTTTTCCTCCCTTCCTCCAGTCAGATTAATAACTGAATAAAGTTCCTTGTGATTAATTAACACCCCTCCCCTTCCACTAATCTCATTGGTAACTGGATGGAGCTGCATGTGATGAATAAACATATAATCTTAGACTAAACAAAGATGTTTAATAACTTTGACCATAATAACATTTTATTATGAAAAACAATAGTATTTGATATTTTTTATTAATTAATGATTTGCCTGGCTATCTTTTCCTCTTAGGGAATAGCATAGGAGAGACAGGCATCAAGTCGTTACTCCTAGCTGTGCAATATCAGACGACACTCTGTGCCTTGTCTCCTCATCCTGCTATGAAAGGATTGTTGAAGTTATCACTTCAGGTAAGTATTTACTAAAATCTGTTTTCCTGTCACTTGGGATTGTTTGTAATTCTTGTTCTTCACCCCTGTCACACCCTACAACTCTACCCGTCCCCCCCCCCCACCACTCCTACTATGTACCTTAGCAAAATGAATCATAGCAAATAGAAATGTGCACAGTTTCCCTTTTTGGACCTCTTCAGGCCCAAAATCATTGAATCCCAACTCAGTAACCCCAAAGTTGATCAGCCAAAATATCTTTCCCATTTAGTGACACTGGATTAAATTGTAAAAGAGATTTAGAAATTCTCTTGTGACATTCTCCACTTAATTACCCTGCTTCACAAATCACTAAGGTAAACAAGTAAGATAAGTGGTATGGTGTTGCTCTATGTTATTATCCATGCTGCCCCTCACACCAAACATTATCTTTCTCTGGCAGGGAAATGTGGTGTCTAAGAGCAACGAACATTATTCAAAGTTACTGGAGATGATGGTTACCAAAGACCCCTTTTACAAGCCACCGGAGTTAAGTCCTTCTTTGGAGAACCAATCGACGGCTGGCTGAAGGAGAGTTGGACAAAGTTATGGTTATAAAAGATATCTCATCATTGCTTAACCATTGCAAACTATGGCTACCAAATTGTTGAAGTAGTTCAATAAGGCACGCAGCTTGTATCGGCTTGAATTCAAAGTACAATAATGCAAAGTGCTTATCAAGACTGGAGGAGAAAGTTTCTCCCAGCTTGACTCAAGATATCATCTGTACCGTCAACACTCGATGGTGTTCTGCTACTGAAACCATGGTGCATGGCTGAAAAACTTAATGGTGCATGGCTGGAAACTATATGGTGTATGGCTGGAACCTATATGGTGTATGGCTGGAAACTATATGGTGCATGGCTGGAAGCTATATGGTGCATACCTGGAAACTATATGGTGCATGGCTGGAAACTATATGGTGTATGGCTGGAACCTATATGGTGTATGGCTGGAAACTATATGGTGCATGGCTGGAAGCTATATGGTGCATACCTGGAAACTATATGGTGTATGGCTGGAACCTATATGGTGTATGGCTGGAAACTATATGGTGCTGGAAACTATATGGTGTATGGCTGGAACCTATATGGTGCATAGCTTGAAACTATATGGTGTATGGCTGGAAACTAAATGAAACCCTGGATGTTTTATACAGTTAGTTGCAAACGATTAATCCAAACAGATAGGGGAATGAAGTGAACAATAGGTGGACTTGGAATGTTGTCAACCTTGTTGATACCAAAAGTGTGCCAAGGAGTCCCATATAATACTGTTTTAAAAAGGCTTTTCATGTAAATTTTACAGTCCTTCAGCCTGAAGCTGTAAAGAATCATTGGTACAAAGCAAACAAATTTGAAGAATAAAAGGCATAACTGGTATTAATAGTAGTGTTACCTTCTTACAGTGAACTACTTGCAACCAGTTTGTGATTGACTTAAGCTGCTTTATTGAAATAAACTATTTTCTGTACATACCGTCTTTAATATGTCAAGTAACTTCTACCCTGTCATCTGTTGCTTTTTATTCGAGCGATGGCCTTAAACAAGCTACCGTAGACTACAGTGCTATTAATATACAGGTAACAATGTGCTTATCAATCAATCAAAACCTTTCTTCTCAAAAAGCAGTAAATATAGCAGTGAAATCAGCTACCAGTTTATTTGCTTTTAGATTTGTCTTATACATTTTGGAAAAAGCACCTGAGATGGTGAAACTTGAGTTGCTGCTGGATCTAAAGAAATATCCAGTTTTTACTGTAGCAGCCAGTCAATGCAATAAAGGCATTGAAGGCTCGCCCCAAACTGCGTGCCACCCTCTGAAAAAGTTAACTTTCCGTTCCTTGCAAGTGAAGTTTTTTTCTTGTCGCTACAAAATACAGACAGTAATGAAACGTGATACCTTGTTATCTTTTATCTAGACCTGAGATGTCCATCGCTGCTATGTATACTGTTGTGGGTATTGGCCGTAGCTGCATGTGTTGACAGTACACTAGTGTCTAATTACTGACGGTAGCAAGCTGTGTGTGTATTTTCTGGGATCGTTGGTGGTGTCTAACACTTCTGTTACACCTCATTCAAAACTATGTCAGATTACCGGCATTGGACGTTTCTTTGTGCCCGAGTCTTCACTCCCTTTAACCTACAACCCTCCAGAGGCTGTGTAGTACTCAAAGATTCGTGCATTTGTTTAGTTCACTTTAGCACTGATAGAGAATAAAGTTATGTATGGTTATACTTTGTTTTTAAATTAGTTGGCAAAGATTAGTTTGATTATCGAAATGTCTTGGAATTTTCATGTGACCTTTTTTGACAATTTTGGTGGGCATTTGTGGTATAATCTTGAAATTAAAGAGTGCATACTATAAAACCATTTTGCAAAATGAAAATGTGCATTATGAATTGTTCCAGTCTCCTTGCAAAATATCCGTCCATTCAGATATCTTCCAATATATGAATAATATATGTAAATAATATTTCATATTTTAAACCGTCCAAGTCATGTTTTTGCTAGTATTCCATGTCAGCAAAATATGTTCAAAATAAATGCAATGTTAATGAGAGTTTAACTGCTGTTTTATGTATTATATGATAGAATAAATAAGTGAAATTACAGATTTGTATTCTTATATTCCTTATTAAGTGGTACTTTATCTCGTGTTTCCATGGCAACTGATCTCTCAGTGATTTATGCTAGTCCGAATGAGCAGAAAGACCAACTGAAGACCAAATAATTTGCATGTTAGTCGGAACGTAACAGCTGTACTACTCATTCCTCATAAACGTAGAACATGTTAAGTCTCTCGTAATTCCCAGTTTACTTGCTCATATGCTATGCAGTGGTTTTTATCTTGCAATAAATCCATGGGTTCCATTACACTCACAGAATTCCTTTACAACACTAGCCTTCACAGTGCAACTTCAATTAAGAAACGGTTTGTTTTGAGCCAATCAAATTTCTACCACCAAGTTTGACAAAACTACAATTACATGCTTTAAAGAACTTCAAGCAATTGGAAAAGGTAGACCTATTATGTCTCAAACATGAACTAATTGCATTCCATAGTAAGTCCGACACATACCTAATTTGTATATTGAGGTGATAAGTTATCTCGCTGTGTAGATTACGGAACAGTTGTTTTTTTTTTCGGTTTTTGTATAAACCGCAACTTATGATTTTATATTTCCATTACTCATCCTAATGCTACACTTCAAGCTGCACATATTTTTGTTATTAATTTGGACACTGAAATTGCTCAAAACATGGACCAAGGTTAACCTTGATTGACATCATTAATGTTACTTAAGGTGGGGGGGGGGGGCGGGGAGACTTGAAAGGCATGAAGCCGATTGCATACATGACAAAGTTTGCCAAGTACAAATTTATATGCTTCAGACAGTATAAAGTTTATTGAATCAGCATTTACCTGTCACCAGCATTGACATTGTAGAAATCCAACAGGGTTTGCAAGCACACAAACAATATTGACAAAATATTACAGAAGAAAAGGAATTCTGCTGATCACAGTATTTTATTTTTGAAACACAATACAAACATACACATATACAAGGTGACACTTTGTACACTTTAAAAGTCAACTTTAAGATGGAAAAAACAGAAAAAAGAGAGTCTTCTTGAATCTAATCAGAAGAGCAATCTTAAAAGAGTGTTTCACTAGACCAACAATAACAAAATTAGTTCAAACTTGAATATGAACAACACACACTCAACTTTTGAGCCAAAATGAAGCTGAAAAAAGATTGTGTAGTTTGCTAAACTGACCATGTGGCAATACTTTCTGACATTTTCTCTCACAGATGCTCAAAATAGATGCTGGTCATCTCAATTAGTAGGGGGTGAAAGGCAAGGGGAAAATGCCTCTTCCATTACAAATCTTAGCCAAGACGTTGAGATACTGTACGTTCTCTGCCCCACCCCCCCCCCACTCCTCCCAAGGCAGTTTGCTCACCAAAATTGTCTTTTTTACTATGTCATTGTTCAGTTCGTCCATCTTATCTGTTCCAAAGCAATTTCCAATGAAAGAGTCCTTCCATGTATTGCTTATGTGCAGGTAACTCCCTAATTTTCTCTAATACAAACTGATCTGTCAGTCAACCTTATATATTAACTTACATACTCAGTCAAATGGCATTAATGCTTTCTCTTTTAATTCAGTAGGCTGTAATAGATTGAAACTGACCGATGGAGAAATTAAATCATTTCTCCCTGAGCTGCAATTCAACCTAACACACCCGTGTGCCTGGCACTATTACCACGGTCTCATTAAGGCCTAACTGCAGCGGTAGAAAGTGTATAAACTCATTCAGCTTGTCTTCTATATCCTTGAATAAAATTCCCAACTTGAAGTAGATGCCTCAATGCAGTCTGACACCCTCTATACAAAGCATGTCTATCCATCTCTCTATCAATGATCTACCCACAAACAATGGTGTCTGAGTTCATTTTGGCTGATGTTATCCATTTCCGAGCACTCTAGGATACATCAACAAATTTCACCAGAAAACTGATATAAAGTACTCCTTTCAAATTTACCACATTTCTTTTTTTCTGCTGTACAAAGCTAATAAGCTATGAGGGATTCTTAGCAGTATGTGTCCTCCAAAGCACTGAGGGTACATTGCACACTGAGCATCAATGTCAGGTACTTAGATCACAGGGGTTTCCACCTAAGATGAAGTAAATAAATAAGTAGCATTAATACGAGCTACCAAGCACAATGGTACCTTTCATCGGTTATGATTAAGATATAACCTTAGGAACAATACATAATAATATGTGTATCCTAGAAGCAACAATACATAATAATATGTAGTAAGTACAGTGCATCTGTGAAGAAACACATCAACAAATAAGCAACAAATATAGGGGGCTTACTTATTTTGATATGTCATTCGTCTGTGCAAAGTCACATGAACAATTAGAATCCACGAGTTAGTTAGCCCTGTGTACCTTCCATCTGTACAGAGTCACATGGTGACAGCAGGATCGATACCGAGTGCTATGTGCCTTCCATTCGTGCAGTCACACGGTGACAGTGTCTTACCTCTGTGAGGAGTCACATGAACAATTAGAATCCACAAGTTAGTTAGCCCTGTGTGCCTTCCATCTGTACAGAGTCACATGGTGACAGCAGTATTGATACAGGCTACTGAGTCCTATGTGCCTTCCATCTGTGCAGTCACATGGTGACAGTGTCTTACCTCTGTCAAAAGTCACATGAACAATTAGAATCCACAACTTAGTTAGCCCTGTGTGCCTTCCATCTGTACAGAGTTAAATGGTGACAGCAGTATTGATACAAGCTACTGAGTGTTATGCGCCTTCCATCCATGCAGTCACATGGTGACAGTGTCTTACATCTGTGAGAATCACATGAACAATTAGAATCAACAAGTTAGTTAGCCCTGTGTGCCTTCCATCTGTACAGTCACATGGTAACAGCAGCATTGATTCAAGCTACTGAGTGCTATGTGCCTTCCATCCGTGCAGTCACATAGTGACAGTGTCTTACCCCTGTGAAGAGTCACATCAACAGACTGACAACAACACAGGCTACTTATC
This sequence comes from Apostichopus parvimensis, assembly GCA_000934455.1. NCBI lineage: Eukaryota > Metazoa > Echinodermata > Holothuroidea > Aspidochirotida > Stichopodidae > Apostichopus > Apostichopus parvimensis. Next base: position 25,469 of record KN891089.1, read on the forward strand.
ACTAAAGGCCATCCGCCTCTGCAAAGTCACATCTGCAATTAAACATCCATGAGCAACTTAGTGCCATGTTCCTTCCATCTCGACAGTCACAACGAACACATCAGCATCAATGAAAGCTACTGAATTCCTATGGGCCGTCCATCTGTTCTGAATTACGAAAGCCGTCAAGGTGAAATTCCGCTGAGATGTTATCCTCTGAGGAATAGGGATGGGGGTTGGTCTATTCTTGACAATCCACGCTTCCTCCTATTTACAGTTAAAAACATCACCACAGCCTGTACAGTCCCCCCTCAGCCATTCTCTTTCCTTCAAGTTTTGCACCGTCCCTTTCTGCATATCTAAACAGTTTCCTTCTTGGTGACCCTCTTTCACCAACGACCACCGTCGATCAGGACAAACGTCAGATTTTGGGCTCTCTGCGAAATGAAGATTTAAGGGAAAAAATGATAAACTAATCAGAAACGACACTTCTGCTGATTAGATGTACTTGACAAACATGCACATGATGAAGCATTGCTGGACTTTCACATCGCAACATATGAATAATTATTTTTCATTTAATTTAATTTCGACTTGCAAGGATGCCGATGAAATACTTAGGTAATGAGGTAGAAAGAATCTCTTTTTTCAAGGGAATACCCGGTTTGGATGACTCTTCCTCCGTTCATCTAAATACGTTTTTATACACCACCCCCCCGTGCCCCACACAAAATAATACACTCCACAAATGTTAACAGGGAGAATTATACACCCCCCCCTCCCCCACACACAATAACTACACATATGTTAACATAGAGAAGTGTTACTGTTCACATTTTGTGTAGCAGTTATTGTAGGCTCTGAACTTTGAACTACCGTTACTGTTTACACAAAACTGCTATACATTTATCTTGGCACTTGTATGGCAGTTTGCCCATTTTGCATAGCAGTTTGCTAAACGACAAACAGATAAATTATTCCCTGAGAGTTTTGGTAGAGGTTACTAAGGCTACAATTGTTCTTTTCCTTTTTAAAGTTGTTCCAACAAGACAACAATGGGTAGGGCTTCATGAACACAGTTTGTAATTGCAAAGAGCAGTATTATATTCCACACATGCCTCTAGAATGATTTGTGAGTGACCTGTAACTTAATATTTGACCCAGAGCCCAAAGATCTATTATCCCAGACGAAGAGGCCTTGACCAACGCAGGAACAGAACTGTATATTCTGAACAATTAAAATAAACCATTATCTCTAATATACACAGTACTTGTAAATTAATCATCACTACTCAACATTACCAAAAGCGGCTGTATTAGTGAGACCGCACAGGCAGTGAACTAATTTCTAAATTAATTTCAAACTCGCGACCCACCATCTTTTACCATCACTCACAGAGATGATATTTGTTTAATACGTGTGCTCACCCTTGCAAATCCACTCTGCCAATGATTTCCCTCACTGTAGAGACCAGATTTTCGTGTTCCTGAGGTGAATCTAAGATGAGTTGATGAAGCTTGGTCATGTAGGAATCGATGGTGTTTAAAGTAGGGACCTCATTAGATACTACAGACGAAGAGATCAAAAACACAATAACATTGCGAGAAGAACTGCAGGAAATCTCTCAAATTGAGAGGAATCATCCTACAGCAGATATGATTTATCTGGTATAGCATAGCAAAAGTGATTTATGTGTTAGCAACATGCAAAAGTACCATTTCTGTAAAAGGCTTCAAGAATATGAAATAATTTTAAGAGAATTTAAAGAGTGAAAAATATGGCTTGTAACTCACACAAAAAAGAGGAAAGAAATTAGCAAAAATGAGACCAAGGTTTCATGCTTGCTATTGTTTTGGGGGTAAGTTGTTATAAAGAAGCATTTCTAACCGACTAACAATTGCTCTAAGCCATATCATGCAGAAGGCTAATAAAATTACACATTAATCAATGAAAGTGCACTTCAACCAACACAAGCTCAGAGTGTGAAAACTGGTCAGGGCCACTTGAGTGTGTTCAAAACAGCCCACACAAGAGTATCAATGCTTTGAAGCAGATTTCATTTCCTGTATAGTTTAAGACCTATTCTATAGAACCCCTTCACAAAACTAAACTGAACTTGTCCAAACTATGTTCACCAAATGAAAATGATAGAATTGGAGAACTCACAGACTATTTGTAGCCTAAATTGTTGACACCTGTTAACCTAATGTGACCTTTGACCTCTACAAATTTCAATAGGGTTCTTGCACTCACCAAGCTAGATCTTCATGCTAAGTATGAAGTTCAACAAAGATATACTATTTGAGTTACTATGTTTACAAGGTTTTTAGACTTTGACATCTCTTGACCTTTGGCCTTCACAGAGAAGACTAGGTATTCTTCTACTCAATGAAATGAATCTACATACCAATGAAGTGAATCCACCATGAAAGGTTTGAGTTACGTTGTTTAAAAGCAAGTGTCACACACATACACACGCTATCACCATTCCTTACGCCTCCAGCAAGGAATCAGAAAGAGGGAAAAGAAGGAGAAATAGAAGGACATCATTGGCTAATAGCTATAATCGTCACTCTTTGTGGACACTTGGCCAGACAGTCACACACACATCTTCCTTTTACTACATGGGTTTGACTTGACATCTTAATCAATGTTGACTCACTTGGAAGAGGAACACCAGCGAAGCTCATTGTAAGAGTCTGTCTGACTGTCTGTAGATGTTGCTGGAGAGACATGTTGGTGGTACGCTGTTGTACAGCCTCCGTCTCTAACTTCTCCACGGCCGACTTCATATTGTCGATGTGCTTCTGCAGGATAGCGTTCTGCTCCTCGTACTCCGTGGTGGACTTCCTCAACTGACGAAGCTCGTTCTCACGAGCTACAGAGGAGGAAAACAAAATCGGTTATATTGTTGCATCGTGTGTCAGGTGTCATTCGCTATTCGATGTCTGTGTTTGTAGCAGGAACAGTTGCCTCAAAGTAATGGAACATTTGTAACTTTCAATATCAAGAAAATAAAAATAAAAATTTTCTTAGCTGTTTGGGGAAGTTGTGCAAGACAATTATCGCCGTCACATGGACCAATGATTAGTATCATGATGACATTAACACTTTACATGGATTTATTTCAGCCTTGTCACGTGTTATATTTATAATATTTGTCTCATTGAAATATGAATTGAATGTGTTCTTATGCATGGAATGTTCAATGTCATACAGACCACTTACCTGGCATGAATCCTCACGCCAAGTTAAACCTTGAAATGGTTCTCGAATCAAAGGAAGTAGTTACGTTAATTTATCATCTTATTCAACCACTTCGGAGTTAGAAGAAACCCCACGCATTTGTGTTTAATCAGTGATGAGTTTCTTAATACAAAGAACTGCTGCGGGAAGATTCATGGCCAAACTCAAAACTGCGGAATGGAGTTCTAGTAATCGAAATATCTCACACATGAACAATGCCCTTCGAACACTAATGTAATCCCTAAAGCTGGGTGTGACATAACTAGACACATTAGACTAATGACACAGCAATAAGTAGCTGCAATCTCGGTAATGGACTCATTATAAAGTCGTTTCTCATAGGGTAACTTCAAAACGTTCATGCATTCATGGGGAATACATTTATCAGGTATTACATCACTAGATCATGGATGCTATAATACAGAATTGACAAATTGTTACACAAATACAAAGATGTAGAACAGTCTCTGTAAAAAAAGGCGTTTAATAAGACATAGCCTAGAGCTGTTAAAACTGTTACACAAAATATTATATTATCCCTGATGCAGCCATTTTCAAGGTGATGGTCAAATGCATTACTACACAATGTATATTTCTATCTGTGTGTGTGTGTGTGACATAAAACACCAAGAAGTGGCTGTAGAACCTCTCTGAGTTGGCTAGAATAAGTAAAGACTGGCTCAAAACTTGAACATTTTATGAATTCAGTGATGTCCAAGTTATCGATATGTAACACATTACCACGATCGAGTGTAATAACATTTGCTTGTAACCTTGATTTGTCTAGGAGTGGTTTGTAACCATTTGTATAACTTCATAGGAAACTCCTGCAAGTGACTACAGAAGCCACATTGACTGCAGCAGCCATATTGGGTGCTATCCTGCAATGTACGATATCTATCTTTTGTTCAAAGTGATCACAAATTGCCAAACTTGGACAAACCTAATTTGTTCCAATACAAACTGAACATCTGTAAAGACCCTCGAAACCTAACATAGTGCATTGTATGGCTATACACAGTTTTTACAAAATAGTCAAAGGAGATCTAATTGAACTGTGGTTTCATGTAGTCAACCTTGCCATACTTATTAATTTTTCTTAAATTAATTTGAAAGGGATCAGAATCAATCACAAAGTGACCATCCACACCTACTAAGAGCACAGATTAAAAGAAGAGGAATTTTATTTTGAGCTGATTGTTAATATCAAACAATGCTGGGATGTTTTGTATAAAAAATGGATAAATTTAAATTCAACAGAATTAAAAGCATTTGGTGCAAAGAAAAGGTTGCATATAGTTGTTTTTTAAAAGGAAAATGTGCATAATTTGCTCGTACCCCTGTTGAAGTTCAAAAACTCTTCAGTGAATATTGGAATGTCTATACATGGCACCTCATCCTCAACCCTGCTTTCATCTCCAAGCTGTTCAGATAGAAAGATAAAAAAAATGGTACAAGAAAAGTAAAAATTTCCACAACACCATAAATCATCGAGCTTGGACGTTCTACAATCGATCGACCACAAGCAACTGCATTTCTCTCACAAGGATACACTTAGCACCTAAAAACCACCAGCTTTCCCAGGATCCATGATCGTCCATGAGGACTGAGCCCCCTCCCCCCCCCTAAACTCTGAGAATCGATTCCTAGAATGTATGAAAGCTAGCTTGGACTATGGATTGCATGTAAAATAATAATTTCTGCTGAGGGTGCTGTCATAGTGGTCCTAACTATGCCTATAGATACGGCTCTGGGTCTTAAGTCATGTGAGCTATCGCGTTTACAGATCTCCAAAGATTTTGTACAGTTTGTAATATATATCAATCAAAGTGCTACTTGAGAAAATAGGTTTCAAAAGATCTCATCTTCAATAATTACGAGAAGAATTGCAGGTATAAGTCTGGTATATCCCATTTCAGAGGCTCGGATACAATCTTACTGATTCTCAGACATTTAAGTCAAGTTAGCGGACGTGATTGACGATACCTTGAAAGCAGCTTTCTGATTGGTTGACGACATCCAGACGTGTGTAAAGTTGCCAAACAAATCATGGGCAAAGTTTTGTGGCTGAAATGTGCTAGTTATGAGTGGTCAAAAACTGTTTGTTAGTTCGAATTTGTCAAACTCTGTGTGAATTAGGGAATGTGCAGGTACTTTGCCCAGAATTGTCCGTCAGAGATTCCTCAAAGGAATTCTCAGTGATTTCAGAGACCGCAGCAGAACTAGAACTGGACTGATATGACAGCACCCTCTATCGATTTAGGGCATGGCTGGAGATTCCCCATTGCGCAGCCCGAAAAATTTTAAATGAGAGTTCTCAATATAACAATTTTTTCCATCATTTTAGTTACATCAAAAGAATCACGTAAATAGACTGCTTATTTCGACGATACTAGAGACTAATTTCACTCACCCTTATATCGACGCCTCCAGATAATTCAAGTGGCATCTCTGCATCCTCCAAACGATCTACTTTCCTCTTCCTTTCTTCTTGCTTCTTAGCAAACGCTCTGTAAGCTTCTGTTTGTTGATACCCGTCTAACTCTTTTGCATACCTCTCTTTATCTCGTTC
>KN891092.1:5301-15572 GCA_000934455.1 Apostichopus parvimensis
GTGTTTCACATTCAGGCTTATCAACACATTCTTTCTTCTACTATTCAAACCCACGTACCCTAAACTCAATAAATTACATAACAATAGAATTCAAAACAAGTGCACACACACTCCTGCCATCACCATCGCGTAGATTCCTTTTGTCTTCGAAATCTTATCCTGATATGGACTCCAGCTAGTCCTAAGATAGACTCAAGTAACTTACTTGCCCGTGAGTATAAAGGCCACTAGGTCTAATCTTTGGAATCTGTAAAGCAAGTCTATCTTTTTTTTACATGTGTTTTTGTCTTGTTGAACTGTTTGTTTAAAGGTGGTTCAAGTGAATATTTGTGAGGATATTTAATCATTTCTCTGTCAATCTTTGCAAAAGCTATAGTGACTGAATATCAAGAAGTTTTGGATTACAGTTTGTAATTTCTTGGTTTCCACATTTATCAATCTCATGAGGCATCTATTTACAAACAATGATATATATTACCCAGCCAACTCTACAGACTAGAAATGAAAGCAAACAAGGAGACAAAGTAAGTCAAGCTTTCTTCATATCTATTGAATGTACTGAAAGCATCATTAGCCAGTTACCAGCAGGACTTGTTAACACATATCTATTTAATGTACTGAAAGCATCATTAGCCAGTTACCAGCACGACTTGTTAACATATATCTATTTAATGTACTGAAAGCATCATTAGCCAGTTACCAGCACGACTTCTTAACACATATCTATAGAATGTACTGAAAGCATCATTAGCCAGTTACCAGCACGACTTGTTAACATATATCTATTGAATGTACTGAAAGCATCATTAGCCAGTTACCAGCACGACTTGTTAACATATATCTATAGAATGTACTGAAAGCATCATTAGCCAGTTACCAGCACGACTTCTTAACATATATCTATTGAATGTACTGAAAGCATCATTAGCCAGTTACCAGCACGACTTGTTAACATATATCTATTGAATGTACTGAAAGCATCATCTCAGCCATTAACCAATTATGAAAGAGCACAGTGTATATAAACATTACACATTCACAAACGGCACAACTTGTTAACATATCAATACACATCAGTAATACAGATATGCATTATGCATCTCAACAACTATATCAGAAACTGTTGTAGACAGTAATTATGTCAGAATATAATAATAATTCACCACAATTAAGAGTGAAAGACATCTATTAAAAGTAATATATATTAGTTAAAGATTTATCAAAGAAAAATAATTGATTACAATGTAAATGAAAGAGAAATGGTACACTAGTTGAATTTCCTAATCAGCAGCTTCAAATGTGTATGTTTATGCAAACACTGTGTATGTTGCATCTCTTTCCCATGCAAATTAGGGATTTTATATGGGGAGGGGGGGGGGTGAACTTGGGTCATTGAAGTTGACCACTAAGTTGGGGGTCTGAGGTTTCACCCACAGAAAAAACTGAAAGGCAAAAATTTAGGTCCATACAAATAGCCCTATATGCAGGATTGTGCTAATAAATAATAAACTCCAAAATGACCCAAACTGATTAGGTATAGTGCCATGAATCTATATGGGATTGCCATATGTGTTTGTAATAAGGGAGGGGTACTGCTGTAAGGTTCATTGCAGGCGACTCCCATGCAGTATGGGTGGTGTGGGGTCCTACACCAAACTTGTTTTAAAGTTAACAGTCAAATAGTGCAATATGAAGCATAGTTAGATTATAATTTTATAAGCAGCTCCAAACAAAAGATGGGATAATAAATTATGAATTATAAATTCCCAAATTGATTAAAGTAGCGGCCTGAAACTTGATGAGTGGACCAGAGGCGATTGAAAGATTTTATAACAGAGAGGGTGTTGCCCTGGGGTCACTGAAGCCAACAAAGGTTGCGGGATCCTCCCCGGAATTGTTTTTTTTTATTTTAAGCTGTCAAATGGTGCACTCTGAGACATCTTTAGACTATAAGTTAGGTGTATAGACGTAGCCCTAAATACAAGTTCAGCTAAAACCTACTTTGTGTGAGGCTGAAAGAGGGTGGGGGGGATGGTGCTCTTGTAATAGGGTCCTATAAAAACTTCCCCCAACTGAATAATTTTCCCAACTGAACCATGTTCCTTAAAGTGAGGATTGGAGTCAGGGGCCATGGCACACTTCCTTTTGTGCAAGCCACTGACAAGATAAAATATGATGTAGATAACAACTGGCTAAATATTGGGTCTTAAGGGCTGCTACTGTTTAGGGATCTGCTTCTAATGCATAGAGAATACAAAGGGCTGGTTAGTAAACATGAATGTACAATCATTATTTGATTGAGTTTGAAAATAAAGACAAAACTCAGAGTAAGATACATTGTACTTGACATGATCTGGCAGCCTTCATCAGTACCCTGCCAGGTTCACATGAAATCCAAATCTTAATTCATAGTTGTGATGCTATCATATCAGTTAGCCAAATGTTCTCACTTTGGTGGTTATGTTTAAGTGTTCCACCAGTGTTATTTGTGGGCACAAAGCCCTATGAAATATGCCTAAATCTAGTCAATCACATATTGTACACTGTACACAATTTTCTAATTAAAAAACCTAGAAATCCGACGTATTGATGCTACTGCATCGGTCCCATTCTATCCATTCACTAGCAGTGTAGTATAGCAGTGTAGTATAGTAGTGTAGTAATGTAGTAGCGTAGTAATGTAGTAGAGTAGTAATGTACTGTAGTAGTGTAGTAATGTAGTAGTGTAGTATAGTAGTGTAGTATAGTAGTGTAGTAACGTAGTAGCGTAGTAATGTAGTAGAGTAGTAATGTACTGTAGTAGTGTAGTAATGTAGTAGTGTAGTATAGTAGTGTAGTATAGTAGTGTAGTAATGTAGTAGCGTAGTAATGTAGTAGTGTAGTAATGTACTGTAGTAGTGTAGTAATTGAGTAGTGTAGTAATGTAGTAGAGTAGTAAGGTAGTAGTGTAGTAATGTAGTAGTGTAGTATAGTAGTGTAGTATAGTAGTGTAGTAATGTAGTAGCGTAGTAATTGAGTAGTGTAGTATAGTAGTATAGTAGTGTAGTAATATAGTAGCGTAGTAATGTAGTAGAGTAGTAATGTACTGTAGTAGTGTAGTAATTGAGTAGTGTAGTAATGTAGTAGTGTAGTAATGTAGTAGTGTAGTAATGTAGTAGTGTAGCAAAGTTCAGTTCATTATACAATGCTTCATGACAGAAAACATCCAAAAATGTCAGACTATTGTGAACAATGATACATAAATTACACAAGTATCTTTGTGGTAAGACTTTATTGTAAGTTGCTCTATATAAGAACTGTTAATTATTATTAATATTATTACTTAAAGTGAGTTTTCTATGAAGGTTTAAGAATAAGAGAAAGAGACTTAGAAATGGAGGTAGAGATCTACTTGTAATTGTACCAGCATTCATTGCTGCTTGACGTGCTCTTTGAAATGGAGGTTAGAGATCTACTTGTATTGTACCAGCATTCATTGCTGCTTGACGTGCTCTTTGAAATGGAGGTTAGAGATCTACTTGTATTGTACCAGCATTCATTGCTGCTTGACGTGCTCTTTCTACAGCATCAGTTGACCTTGTCCTTTCTACTAATCGAGTTCCTTCAAAGATGCCCTCTCTTCTTGGTAGTCCATGTTGACCATCAGGAAAAGTGATGAGACCTTAGAATGGGAAAAAAGTCAGGTGAGCACATTATATTGAGGATAAATTCAATTGATCTGAAACTGAATTCATTCAACTACATCTGTAAGAGCCATAACCAACATAAGGGCAACATATGGAGCATCTCATAGCAAATATCATTCCAATATGAACAGTTGATTATGGCCTACAGAATGGCTGGTTTAAACCATTTGTTCCCACCTTAGGTACTTTCCTACAAAGTATTTTGGCCAAGTTGTTGTAAGATTTGTTTTAAACAAATTGCACAGAAACATTTGACCATGTGACCTTTGAGCTCAATTTACCAGTGTGGCCAGATATTTTTATACTATTTGACAATGACATACCCATTAGACCTATGAGCTTGGAAGGTAATCAATGTTTGCCCTTGGAGTAAAACAAAAATCACTTTGTACTTTATTTAACCTGATATTTATGAGCATTTCTTCTGAAGTTGTAGAAGACACAAGTTCCCTACATAGGGCATTTCCTACCAATTTTGAAGAATGTTGGCTAAGCAATCAAAATATTTTTAGCACAAATTTGCATGAAAGTTATACATTTGACCAAATGACCTCAGTAACAACGGTAAACACAAACAGACATATCTTGACATTCTACTGTGCATACCCACAGTACCTGAGCAGGTACAGTAGCAAGAAATTACTTTTGGCTTGATTTCATGTTTGACCTCTAAACTTTTGTTCTGAAGGTTTCATAATCTGACTACTAGTTCTCTAAATATGGCATCTTCCCACCAAGTTTGAGGTAAATTGGTCGACCTTGTTATTTGTTAACTATATTATATACCCAATGAGTGTGCCTTGAAATAAAGGAAATTGTTAACTGTATTGCAATCTGTAGATGTTTGGCTTGACTTTGCCATATCCAGACAACTATGGCATACATGTGTAATATCTATACAACGATAGTACATCGAGAGACTGGCTAGCTAGCCTCTCAGTTGTACTGTAAGCAGAGGAAAAAGGACTGCCAAGTAACTAGAATTCACAATAGTACATCGAGACTGGCTAGCTAGCCTCTCATATCTATTACACCTGTTAAGGTTGCAAGTCAATTATTATGTTTCGCCCTTGGAATAAAAGCAAACATCCCTTTCCCTTTGACTACCATAGACTGACTTCCTCTTGGAGCAATGTACATCAAAGGAAATAGACTGTCATCTTCAGGTTCCAGCTTCATTTGTGAAGCAAACCTTTTGTGATACACAAAACTACTTTGTGTTTCCGTAGTATTACAAAGAATAATTTACAATTGGTGACTAGGACTACTGACCTGCTCTACAACTTGAATTTCTAGCTATTGTCTTTATCAAGACAGCTTTCAGTGATGGTTTTGAAAGCAAGGGCAAGACTAAGTTAAAAAATTCCCAAAGACATCAACAGATTTAACAATGTCTGATTCTGTAGCACTTCTATAACTTTAAATGCATCAGGTAATACACAATGCATGTATTATAACTCAGAATTGAACTATGTGACAATTAGTTCAGAACCCTTCATTGCGTTAACCTCAAATAATTTTACATAATTCTGTGTACATCCAGTTGGACTTTTAAAGTAGATATAGATATAGGACTTACCATTCTCACCTTCTGCATAGTTCCATTAGTTTAAATTCCTCAACCCACATGGTTGGTACTTTTACTTCTTTCTAAAACAATTAGGCAACATAAGCTGACAATGTTGTATTCTACATATTTTCTTATACTTCATAAAAACTTGAACTTGTCTTAAATTCACAATGGGATCTTGCAATACTGGAGACCTTCATAATATATTCAAGTATGACATATGCTTTGAAACAAAGCCTAAGTTATTCCATCAGGGCAGGCTTCAAAAGGTGCATAAAAAACGAGTTTAGTTACACATATTTAGTACCAAGGTCGTTGGTTGGAAGTTGTAGAGGGATGTCCTGTGAACATTTTTCGCGGTATTTTGGATGATTGGAGAGGACGGTGTTATTTTACAAGTAAACAATAAACAAATGGAGTCACTCTAATACAGTGTACGACAATTACAATAGCAGTTCCTTGTCACAGCAACATGAGAATGGCATTTAAATGCTCTTGCACTTATTAGAGCCAAGATGTTTTCGTTGACAGTTATAGAGGGATGTCCTGAGATTATCTTAAGTAGGATTTTTTGGACGCTTGGAGAGATGCTTGGAGTGTAAACAACAAATGACTTCAAGTCTGTGAAGTGTGGGCTAAATTGAAAATCAGCAAAGATTATTCACAGCAACATGATATAAGTTTTTAAATGTTACTAATCCTATTTTGAACCAATGTTTGTTGGAAGGGTGTGGTAAAGAATTGTCCAACGAATACTGGAAGAGTTCTTGGTTGCTAACAGAGGTGATACTTTTAAGAGTAAACAATAAACATATATGACGTCACTGTTATAGGTTGGACTACAATTAAAACTCCTGTGACTCCTTGTCACAGCAACATGGAAATGACATAATTTGAAACATGAACAAATTGCTGCATTGGAGAAGTCCTAACAACGCAAAGCGGACTAAATGAGTCCGTCTTAAACGGCTGTTTACTCTCAACATCACTTCCCGAACCATCCAACATGGAGAATTGTAATTAGCATATGAAAACACACCAGAATATGTGGTCAAACCTTGGTACTAAATATGTGCAACAACAGTGAACGATATCTCGCCTGCCCCAATGGACTACTTCTTTGTAGGTAAAAACATTAAAACTGCCTGGTTAGACTTGGGACAAAAGTTTGAGCTCTACGTACCTTTTCCACTAACTTTCCCTTGTTTAAATTCCCCTTCAAAAGTCATGCCGTGAGCACCTTTGAAAATACCATACCCTTCAAACTTTCCACCTGAAAACTGTCCTTCATATCTGTATTTAAAAAGAACAAGAAAAAATTGCATTGAAGAGACAACCAATTATTTTATTGAACATTGTAATTCATGATGGGATACAAGGACCCACTATGACATTCACCAAAGCAGTACTTAGTTATTAAGTAGCAAGTAAAAAAAAACTTTCCATATTTTGGCTCCTGGTGACCACAAATGACTGAACTCCACCAACTACTGCAGCAATGCTGCATAATCTCAAGTTTTGTACAGTGTAAGGGACATTCTGTACATGGCTTAACAAAACTGCTGGAAACTTTTCACCCTTAGTTGAAAACCACATTGTCATAGCACTTTGCAAGTCAAGGTATACATTTTAAACTTGGTGATATGTTGTGTATGCTTTTGGCAACAGCATAATGAATGATGTTGTCATGGCAATTATGCTGAAAATGTTTGTTCAAAACAAATGATTTATACATAGTGGAAAACTGTTTTCTAAACAAGTTGCATTTAGACAAAGTTGTAAATCCATGCCAAATCAACAGATTTTTGGGTCGATTCCACGTTGACCCTCTCAGAATTGCCTGAAATTGATATGGTGTCTTGCCACATGTCTCAAAGGATAAAATTGAGAAAAAAAACTTTTTAAAACATTTTGGTTGCTAGGATACGGCCCCGCCTAGCAACATAATCCAGATTGCATTTTAAGAGCCCTAAATTTGTGTCAAGTTTCGAGGCATCTTTTGCATAAATGTAAATTATTTTATGTCTGATATTGCAGATATTGTGGAAGACATGTGACCAGTCTTCACATTTAGCTAATTTTGGGGAGAATTTACAGTCTCAATTTTTCGTAATGTTCAAATAATTAAAATGGCAAAAACCGAGATAGGGACCTTTTTTGGCCCTACGTTAAGCAAGCTCTATATTCACAAGCAAAGGCATGTTTGAGTTTTAATTTGCATAGGATCCTTGTCCAGTGGTAGTTTTAGGGAAAAATGCCAACAAAAAAGGCAAGCAGGTTGTACGTTTTTTGAACAGCGCCCGCAAACTTAACTTTACAACAAATTTTACGAGCATACAGAACATTCCAAAGGTCCAAAGGCCCAATGGACGACTAATCTCACGAATACATGTAGACCTATAGTCTATCATTGCAAATGTAACACCCTCTGGTCTATTAAAAATTGTTTCGTCAATTTCCTGGCCCTGGTTTCTCATCATCCAAAACATATAGTATATGCCATACACGGCCTAGTATATACTGCCATGCCACAATAATAAAGTTTCAAGTACCTATGTTGCAAGAGCTGAAGTACAGTACCGCTCACGTATAACTGGACATGTGTACGCGCACAGAATCGTATAAAGATGTATAAACACGTACAATCGCGTAAAAACTCGTTGACAAACAAATTGCCGCGTAGACGCCGCGTAGACACCTCGTATAATCCCTGTACGAGTTTATACGCAGGAAATGCTATTGTGCTCAATGAATAGGGATTAAAGTCATTGAAAGAACTAGTGAGATGTTTGAAACAGCCGTTTCTTAAATCGTAGTTTAAGACGTGATATTCACCTAGCAGCGAAGAGGACGCAGGTAAAGTGTTTGCGGGCATAGAACGTATAACTGTTTTTCGTCAAATGGGTTTCTATTCAGTGTTTCTTTTCCCGACTTTTTTTTTCAGTTGTAGAGGTTATGTTCCACGGAGTATAAGTTTACTTTGAATAGTTGGCAACATTTTGAAGAAATAATAAAGTATTACTAAGCGTTTCTTGTGTCAATTTTTAACATAATTTACCGTTGGTTCCAACAGAATGGAAAGGAAAAAAAACTTCCACCAACAACTTTGAAGCAGGGCCGGTTAAAAACAATACATGTTTCTCATCCGTGCAAGGGGCCTCCTTTTTCCTGATTCCCAAGTCTCTATTCGGATTACAAGAAATCTAAGCTTTCCTTTAAAATTATTTTGTAAAGGTTGCCACATATTCCAAACTTAGTATTAGCGCATGAAAGGAAGAAAAATGGCCGCCCATTTTTTTTCTTCAGATCTCAGTACGAGAAACATGTACTTTGTATGGATAGAACAACTTTTGTTAATGTGGTTAAGTTAATATTTTCCTACCCTAGCTATATGTGGATTTCATAAAAACTTCATGAAAACATACTTTTTGGAAAATGGATTTTGAAGCTCAGTCAAAAATTTAAGAAATGCTTACCGTTAAATACTGGCGTCAAACAATACATTTCGTATTTATTCCAATAAAGATCCACAAATGATAAAAATGCTAAGTAGAGCTTACTTAAAGAGAAATAGAAACTGCATGTACATCACTGTACATCGTCATTTTAAGTATCCAAATACTATACAAAGAGATTGAGTTCACCGAAACACCCCTTTTCCTTACCACCTGAAGAAAACTGTCTTTTATAAATTATACTACCTTACAGTACTTTACATTTGATACAAAAGTTACTTCTACAACAGCTTCCCAAAATGTGTGTGGCGCAATATGTCGCAATCTCCGCGCAGCACAGTACCATTAATAATTTGCATATTACACAAAAATTTACACTCGGCGTCCAGATGGCGGGAAAATGTACCATCATGTTCAATGTGTTGTGTCGTTCCCATGGTGCGATGAACTTGGGCAAGTTCGAATGTCGATGACCTACTTATGTTCCGTGACCAATGTCAATGGGAATTATGTGTGTAAAAACTCGTGTTTTTCCACGTGTTATATATATATAGAAGTTTTACGGAGCGAATTTTGGGGCAGCTCGTTGATTGTGAGGAAGCACTTATCTAAGCATTAATATTTGTGAAAAATATCGTAAGGTTTTTCTTCAGAAAATATTTTTGACTAGTAATTGGAATCTCAATGTATTAAGAAGTACTGGGTCTACACCTTATCATCGCATTTTGGGGGAAGTCAGATCTTCAAGTGCAAAATATTGTTTTTTATTTAAGGTTATCGTGGTTTTCTTGAGAGGTGTATACGGCATATCTTTCGATGTAGGCTAAGAGGTAGGATCGGCCAAGGCCTACCTAGTTCTCATAGATTGTTACCTACATTCAATTTAATGCCTAACGGGAAGAACTCGTATAAATAGTAACAGACTGGGGCACATTGTCGTAATTAATATAGTTTCCTTGCGAAAGTTTTTGCACTGATTGTATCGATCGTTTGTGCTCCTAGTAGCGCTGTTTTCTTTGTTACTCTTATTCTTATCGGCTTAAGTATATGCTAACTCTGTGGTTGAATATTTTGGAAAGTCATTAATTGGGCTTGGTGCGATACTGAGTTTACCGACTCTTTTCTTCATCACAGTTTATTCTAACCCAAAGAAGCTCTGCTTTGTAAATCGGCTGTGAACACCCTACATTTACAGATTATACGAGATTGTACGTCTTTACGCGCGTATAATCCCTATACAGGGGCACTAGAGCGAAGCCCTAAGCCGCGTAGACACGGCGTAGAAAGTTGTGTACAGAAACGTATAACATCGTATAATCACATAGATAAACGTAGAGTATACGTCTATGCGGAGTTATACGTGAGCGGTACTGTAGAACAGATAAAGCAAAGTTGTTGCAGATGAATACCATAAACATTCGATCCACAAACCATGTATGAAGTTCATCCAGGCTTTTCTTTTTAAGTCATAATGTTTAGGAGGTTTCAGACTTTCATCTCTGTAGATTTCAAATAACCCTTGACTTCCACAGAAAAGTGAAAACACTATGGTTCTTGTGC
>KN891093.1:15999-29655 GCA_000934455.1 Apostichopus parvimensis
AATTAATAATTAATAACTTCAACAAATTGTTTTTAAATATATATCACGATTGTTTTTTTAACAGCTGATGATTTGGGGACAAGTCCAGAAATTACGACTCACTGTAAGATCATATTTCTATTCATGATTGTCAGTTAATAACTCACAGCAATGTTTTCAAACTTTGGTCATTCCACACATTAACACGACAGGAATAAACATGAAAAAAAAAATCACTCATATATGTTATTAGGATTTATTTACTTATTATTGTCAGTATAATATGAATTATTTTACCATCAGAGACATCCATGTAAAAACTCCATACTATTATGTTTCGATTTTACCTACCTATACCAACGTATTATTATTCATATTAAGTTTGAAGTTATTGCTTCAGGTTTTGTTTCCAGGCAGTAAAGGTCCGCTCATCTCAAATATATCCATCTTGGCTTGCTAAGATAGGTTTGCGATTATCGTGATATATTGATGTCGTGATATATGATCTTGGACCCATCGATCATCACTCACTCACTCAACATTTGTTAGTTGAGCATAACGTTCACAATAGCCGGAACAAGATCAAATGTCATATACCTGTTTATTTGTTTTTTGTTTCATTCTTCAGTCAACAATAGTTTGGACTGTGATTTCGAGTCCGGTTTCTGCAGCTATACTCAAGCATCTGACGATCAATATAACTGGATCAGACAAAGAGGAAACACCGCTTCCTCTAATACTGGACCGTCAGTGGATCATACATTTGGAACTTGTAAGTAACTTAGATTTCATCACGTAATCATAAATATAAACTTGAAAGCATGTTTGAATTTACTTAAGAGGAACGCTGAGGATCTTACACAATGATGAAAGCAGGAACGAGGACATTTTGAAAGATACTTGAATCAGTGAGAGAAAGTTCCGTCTGTAATTTACTTACACTTTCGAAAAATTGAGAATATTGTCTCACTTCTCACAAAAAGGTGACGTACATCTTTAGTAAATGAAATACACCAACGTTGTTTAGTTACATTAGCTTTCAGAAACCATTGTAGAGAAAAACACAAAGGCAATTTTAAAGAAATGAAAAGAAAAAGAATACAACCAAACCAGACAAGAAAAGACAAAGCAAAACAAAACAAAACAAAAAAACAAATTAACATTGTAGAATTGGGAATCTGAAACATGCCTGTGTCATGATTATACTTGCTATGCATGATTTAGTCATGATATACTCTTAATGACATCTCGGTTACGCTTTACAACTGTAGATCGGACGGTTTAAATTAATTCGAACCTTCCACATTGTGCCCAAAGCTAAGGGTGTTAAAAGGTGTTTCCTAAGAGCAAATTCTGCTTTGAAACCAACTTTACTCATTTGTATAAATGCTCTACATTCTTCATTTCTTTCCAAATGAAAAGCTCTCTCTCTCAAATAAGACACATTAGCTGTCCTTCTTGATCTTTCGGTTATGTATGGCGTCACCGTGGCTTAAGGATTGAATTTACCGACCTATATACAGTCAAGAAAAGTTCATTTTGAAGGGAATTATTGAAAAAAGGAAATCAATGTAAAAGAATTTTAAGCATAAAAATTTGGCCATACAGAAACAGCCACTTTTAAATTGTACTTAACATTATTGTATTGTGTACTAACAAAACATTGTAACTTTACATAAATTTACAGCGTGGGGTTACTATGTTTACATAGAAGTGTCATCTGGTTCAACTGGATACAAAGCGTTCCTTCAAAGTCCATCGTTTTCATCATATGGAAGACACTGTGTCGAATTCTACTACCACATGTATGGAACTTCGATAGGTTCTCTCCACGTGAACGTCGACACGTCATCCCTGAGCTATTCTATATGGTCGATGTACGGGTCACAAGGAAACCAGTGGCTTTTGGGTCAACTCGAAATTGATGTATACACCACCACAAAGGTAGGTCTCGATTTCGGGATTTAATATTTGTGGTATATGATCTGCCAAACTTTTGCAAAAGTAAAAAATACTATCAGAACATGAACATATTTCTCACAGTAGTGTGACAGTTTTTTCCCTTCAGAACCCACTACCAGGAGACATGCTCCTTTCCACAAATATATAAAGTATAGTCATATGACTAGGGGTCATCTTATCATATCTCTGTTTGGTGAGGTGTTAATTTATTCATTTTTCTAATGTAGGCCTAAATTATCACAACATGGGAAACATTTTTGAACGAAAACGGAGCAGGTGTGATCTTTATGTACCAGTATTGTTTCCTCGTCCATCTAAAACGACAAGAATACGGCCTCTTGATTCCTTCATAAGCTTCGATGTTGCGTTTGCCAAACTGAACATGAAATTATGTGCACATGTAACATCCCCATATAGTATAACCATAAAATATATAAATGATATAGCTTTGCGATATTGATATTAGTGAAAGATTTGGATTCACTGGAGACAAGCACCGGTGTATACCGGAATTACTGCACCGCCAATCTAGGAAACATTGGTGAAAGTAAGGCATACCCGCGAATAAGGACACTATACTTTATCCGCTATGTGTGCATTTTTTATCACAAACCTATCTTTGCAGCTAATTTGCAGTGCCACAAAAATATAATACCAATCAAAGACGTGATCATGGTCTTTGCTTCTCGTCCGGATTCGCCTTTGCGACAAGTCGTCATAAACTGTAGCCTACATGATTTTTTTGGGCGACTACTTCATGCTATATTCACTTAATCTATGGAAGGATTCTGAGTGATGGTAACATAATTTTACTCAAAATTCAGCTAACTCGAGTCCTTATAAATCAGGAAATTATTTGACATTTAAGCGTTATATTTTACTTGCTCGTATATTTGTCTTACTCTAAAAATATAAAGAAATCTCTAGCCATCAATCTTAAATACTTTTATGAATGTGGCTACATTTGAAATGATATGCTTAGATTTGTATGAAGATGAACGAATGTGTATTGCAATTACAGATTGTATTTGAAGGTGTTCGCGGAACTAGTTACAGTGGGGACATTGCACTGGACGATATTCGTATCGAGTCTGGCAGCTGTTCAAGTGGTGTGACGTCATCAGATGTGACAACTTCCAGTCGTAAGTAAATAAGATATGACGAAACGGTTCAAACCTAATAAATGTAATTTGGTCTTATTTGACTTAAAATCAATTAGTTTTGACGCATTTTCTTAAAGGTACTGGAACCATTAGTATGACCAAAGTCCTATCTTGGCATAGTTTTCCCAAACCATGATAGACTGATTGATTTTTCATTAATCATGTATATACTGCAACAACCAGTTACTTGATGGATGTTTCCCTCACATGACATGAAAAATGAAATATTTTACTGACATTAAATTTTAGTACTTTTTGACTTATTATTGACATATTGTATATACATTTTGCAGAAGGAATTAATGGTATCCGGCTACAAGGTGGCTCCTGGTACTATGGCCGGGTAGAAATCCTCTACAACGGAGAATGGGGGACAATTTGTGACGATAGCTGGAGCATCTCGGACGCCAATGTCGCTTGCCGTCAACTAGGGTTCCATTCAGCGTATGCGGCCTATTCAAATGCATACTACGGGCAAGGAACTGGACAAATATGGATGGACAATGTGGGATGCTATGGACACGAGACGTCCCTTTCTCAGTGTAATCATAATGGATTTGGTGTCCATGACTGTGGCCACAAAGAAGACGCATCAGTTCGTTGTCAAAGTATGTTAAACATCATGAAGAATAAGAACATTTTGGCTCACTGGGAGGTCTGTCTGTCACATCCCAAGAAAAAGAACAAAACAATTATCGCTTGTCAAGGAATCCAAAAATTGTTGCATGGCCTTCGAATGCCTTTGATGGCAGCCGGTGGGACAAATTTCCTGTGCTAATACCCATCTGTACTTGCGACCCATTTCATGCTTGAAAGCACAATTCTACACAGTATGAACAATTTCTTTTGAACAAAATGCATTGGATAGAAGCATTGAATTCACAGTACTGCTTAGGCTGCCAGTACTTCAGGTTGCTTTGAAGTGTGACTTGAAAGTACCTAACAGAGAAAAAAAGGTGTACAAATGGGTGTTCCAATTGACAGAGATAAAGCAAAGAATAGAATATTGTTAATCTCTTGTAAGTACGGTAGAGGATACACTCCACGTGTTATCAGATAGGGCATAGATGATTTAGAGAATAGTGAGGTTATAACTGGAATGATTCACAGAAGTGCTGAAAACTATAAATAATAATCTTACATTCCTATCTGATAATGCTCACTGTCAAATTTTAGTCGTTTCCTGATAAACCGTATAAGGTATCCGTGATTCAAATGAATAGATTTTATCATTTATATTTAAATGGCAAATTTCAGTATATGGAAAAGAAAAACTTTCTTTTGTTTTCATTTTATCAGCTTGGTGGCCAACAACTGATACACCAGGCAAGTATTGTCATAGGATTTAAGAACCAAGATCTTAATTTACTGTTATTCAACTATAGAATAATAAATACTTATATATATTTAAAAGGATTGATTAGACACATTATGTATTTAAAGTAAATAAAGTATTTATGAAAATGATTGTATCGTTAAAAACAGGGTCTGATAATCCGACTTCCTAAATAATTCTTATTCTTGTACAAATTACGTAAATGAGTAACTCACATGATGCATAAACTTTCTTAGAAAGACACATAACGAGGAACACACTGTACACACCCACACACGCAAACATGTGTTTTGCACATTCAGACTGAGGACCCTATTGTTTTTTCCATTATTCAAATCCATGCGACCTAACCTTAACAATACCCCTGAACAACATAATTCTTCCGAGGACCTAGAATTCCTTTGTTCAAGTCCTCAAGCAGAATACAGAACATGTACACATCCACAAACATAATGTGACATATTTAAAACACCTTTACACCTCTATACATCCTTCATTTATGCATATAACTGTATACAAGATGTGGATAGTTCAGGAAATATGTCAGGACGTACAGTAAAAAGAACTGTCCCATTAATGCATCACGTAAACAATTTCCCTAACATCAGAAAGATTTCCTGAAGATTTCTCTAACAATATCTATTACAATTGTTCCCGTTTGTAGTGACTGGGGATTTAGATTGCGACTTTGAGACGGGCTTTTGCAGTTACAGCCAGTCATATGATGATCAATTTGACTGGACGAGGAGTACTGGATCCACCCCATCAACTTCAACAGGACCTTATTCTGACCATACAAGCGGAACGTGTAAGTAAAGAATAGCGTTTTTATTGAAGCCATCAACTTTGCATTGGATCATGTGATATCTACAAGAAGTTTAATAAGAAACCCAAGGGTATACACATTGTTTAACATATACGTTATTAGACCATATAATTTAGATAGATCTTGTTAAATTTCCAGTGTGTATCGATCCTTCGTTAAATTTCGGAAGTTTTGATATAAATGAAGAGCCCAAAAATTGTATTTACCAGTCCTATCAAGCCGTTACCTAACGGGCGTTTCAAATTTATGTCTACCACTAGCCAATTTCAGTAACAAAATGTGTTTTATGATTTTCCGTTCTCTACAGCTTGGGGTTATTATGTTTATTTAGAAGCCTCTTCAACTAGTTATGGATCCAAAGCACGCCTCCACAGTCGATCATTACAAACATACGGCACTCATTGTGTTAACTTCTACTACCACATGTACGGATCAACAATCGGGTCGTTGCATGTTTATGCCCATACCTCATCTCTTGGCAGTCCTATTTGGTCGATGTACGGTTCTCAAGGTAACCAGTGGAGGTTAGGACAGGTGCAGGTATATGTCTACTCAACAACACAGGTAATTGTGAACCGCTATATCTTTGTTTGTAGTGGAAGAGCTGGGAGGGATGTCCAAATGTGATATAATGTGAAAGGGCACTGTTTCAAGTTGATTAGAAACAATATAAGTTTGACATATAACATTTAAGGAGATAAGAAACAAAAGTTGTGAAAGGAAGTGTACTAAAAACCCTATAGGGCTTGTCGGGTAGTGACACTCCCTGAAAAAAATACAGAACTATACAAATGGAAAAGAGAGCAAAAAAAAGCCAACAGAGTTACCCTTCCCCACCCCTCCCTCTCCCTCTCCCTCCTCCCCCAGTTACAAAAAGTACAAGCAATAATTGAATAGTAGACAAAAACAATTCCCAATTCTAGTACATGTTGATGAAGCGCTTAAGGTAGCTTTTTCTAAAAGCAACTAAAATGTCATCGCCTTTAAAGTAAAACGTAGGGGATTCCAAAGTGTAATGGCCCGATGATGTAAGCTATTTTTAGAGATATTGTTGTGACATTGCCTTGGGTGCAGGTAATCAGCTTTGCCTAGTGTTGTGAGCGTGGTTGTTTGAGCTCTGTGTAAAGAAGGTATTCAGAGTGTTTGGTAGCATATCGTGCAATGAACGATAAACTAAACTGAGAACATTTAGATTGAACAGATCAGTTAGCTTCAGTATATTCATAGACTTAAATAACACGTTTGTGTGATCCCTCGGGTGAGAGAGAGTAAAATGTCTGATTGTCTTTCATTTGTGAAAAAGTGAGCTTGTTTAACAAATGATTACTTATGCCAGACCAAATGATACAACAATAAGTCAAATATGGTATTACTAGTGTTGGATAAAGAGACCTTAGAATGTTCCTTGGAAGGGTGTGTTTATGTTTTGTCAAGATGCCTACGCCTTTTGCAACAAGAGAGGAAATAAGACTAATGTGCTCACGCCAAGTGAGCTTGGAGTCTATAAAAACACCTAAGAATTTTTCGAAATATCCCTTTGCAGTGGGTTACCATTGATACATATGTTAATGTTGGTCATACCTCTATTTGCATTAAAGACGTTATCATTTGTTTTTATCAATATTAAGGGAAAGCTTATTTGCTGCAAAGCAATCTCTGAAAGTACATAAATCATTAGGAACGGTTTGTTGCAAAGGTTCATAGTTGTAAGCTGAACAGAAAATATTTGTGTCATCGACAAACATGATATGAGATTTAGGATTATACGTATCTTGGTGTCCAATCGTCTCAACCGATACTCATAGCTGGTACCGCAACTACTGTTCATGTTTCACAAGAGTGATCAGTATTTACTACTTTGTGTTCGTAACACGATAACATGTGTTACAGGTGGTATTGTAACAACTGCAAAGCTGTTAACTTGTTCCCATGTAAGACAAAGACAAGGAGTCTGTGAAGATGAGAAATGCCTACGAGATGAAGTAAAGGAGGTACGGTATCGCTTGATCCCAGTTCACATCTCTCGTTAAATAACGCCAATTCGTCATACCGAGCATGAAGAAAGGCCATGTTCGGGTATATCCATAGGCTTACTTATAGCATTAAGAGAATAGATACGACTTCATTTTAGAATCGAGTATTAATGAACTTGCACTACATGGTTGGTAGAGCAACTACTGTTCATGTCCCACAACGGTGTATCAGTAATTACTACTTTGAGTTCGTAACACGGTAACATGTGTTACAGGACAGTAGTTACTATACCAGCTATGAGTATCGGGTGATCGTGTCCACCTCGACTCAGCCGCAGGCTAAGATAAATTACTGATCTGTCTTTTTAGATTGTATTTGAAGGAGTTCGCGGAAGTAGTTACACTGGCGATATTGCACTAGACGACATTGATATTGCAAATGGTAGTTGTTCATTTGGTGAGTATAACACATTTAAATAGTAAGTGTGGACATCATCAATGTAGTGATCGGCGAAAGCGCTGTTCTAGTTGTGCATGAGTGGCATAGTATAAGTATATTAAGCATCTTTCTTTGGTACTAAGTTTATTGAAGCGGACTGCCGTTTATGGGGTAGGGGATTCTGGGAGTCCTGCCCTAGCAAACAGTGAAATGTTTAGACATCAAATGTTGCATTCTGAGCTATTCTATGTCTATAAATTAGGTCTGTAATTAAGTCTCGTAACAAAATGATGCTCATAACTACTTATGATTCGCTATGTGAAGTTGAAGGGGGAGAGAATGTAAAATTTGGTTCCACACACGCTCTGTTTTCTGTCAGAAGTAGTTTCCCATTTAATATACAAAGACCGTAATATTAGTATAATTTTCAACAATGAATCACCAGCATTACTTCTGGTTTGCCACTACATATTTAGGTGCTTATTTCTGATAATAAAAAGGAAGTTTTTCATTAAATATTAAATATTATTCTACCACTTGAAATCAACCTTTGCCATGGGTTATTTGCTAAATGCCCACCCCCTCCTTACTTATCCCAAATAATTGGATTAAACCTTTCTATCTTTCTTTCTCTCTCCATATATATACTTAGTAACATCAACTCCTGAGACAACCACTTTCGTAACGACATGTGAGTTAAATTTTCATCGTGTTGGAAGCATATATCTCATTTCACACTAGTGTCACACGCCAGGTGAACGACAACACTGAAATATGTCAATAGCCTAAGTTATTTCCAAACATAAATACTTAGGGCACATATAACCATATCTTAATTGTTTGTGAAACTTATCTTTAGTGCAAAAACAACATGTAATGTATTATACTCATTGTTCGTTGCATATGTTTTGTGGCTTCTCAAGTGTCAGTACTGAGACACCATAATTGTAGTACGAGTACGATAATGTGTACACGAATACAAGGCTCTTGATCGATTACTAGTATATGTACTTAATATATAGTTCCTATACAACTTTTCAAAATGTCCCAAGTATATATTCCAAGTGTACCAGTAAAGGAGTACAAATCCAAAATGGCGAGTATAAGTACAAGCTGATTTACCCTGGTAGGAGTAAAATAACGAGTACGAATACAAGGCCATATATTTATGTATACATTTAAAAGAAGTTTTCTGAACACAAAAAGAAGCCACATTATGTGTTTGCAGTAGCCTACATGAACGTAGTTATGAAAATGATTGTATCGTTAAAGCAGGGTGTGGTAATCCAAAACAAGTCAAAAAATGACGACACACTTTAAGATCATATCTAAGTCCTCAGGCAGAATACAAAACAAGTACACATCCACACTCATAATGTGACAAAATCAAACACCTCAACAACTTAACACACATCCTTCGTCTATGCATATACATGTATACAAGATGTCGATAGTTCAGGAAATAAATGAGGACGTACAGTAAAAAGAAGTGTCCTATTACTACACCACGTAAACAAAATCCCCAACATCAGAAAGATTACCTGAAGATTTCTCAAACAATAACTTAAATAATGGTTCCCGTTTGTAGCTACTGGGGAGTTAGATTGCGACTTTGAGACGGGTTTCTGTAGTTACAGCCAGTCATATAATGATCAACTTGACTGGACGAGGAGAACTGGATCCACCCCATCATATTCAACAGGACCGTACTATGACCATACTAGCGGAACGTGTAAGTACAGAATAGCGTATTTCTTCAAGCAATACACTCTGTCATGGATCACGTGATATTTACAAGAACACTTATCCTAAAAAATGTTCAATAATTTTGGTATTATTGTTTTCACTTTGTTATTACTTTACAAATGTTTATACCCTCCTACAATTTCCTTCCAATTACCTACATTTGCATCGAAATGATTTGAACATGAAGAACAAAGACGTTTTTGGTATCTCGATCATGCAAAATACATTTATTAAGTTCTGTTATATACCTCAATGATAAAACATGCTCTCAAAATATGCTTTGCACTCGGTAATGTAAAATATTTGCTGCTGACTAAAGAATCATAATTTTCCGAGAGTTTTGTTTATTAAGAATCCCAAGAGTATACAAATAGTTTAACATATAAGTTATGAAACCATATAAGTTAGATGGATGCAGTTCATGTTCAGTGTGTATTGATCCTTCGTAAATTTCAGACGTCTTGATATAAATTAAGAGCTCCAAAAATCGTATTTACCAGTCCTTTCCGGTCGTTAACTGAAGCGCGTTTCAAATTTATGTCTCCCAATATGAAAGACATCCAGCCAACTTCAGTAATAAATTGAATTTTTTGATTTTCCGTTCTCCACAGCCTGGGGTTATTATGTTTATTTAGAAACCTCTTCTGGTTATAATGGATACAAAGCACGCCTCCACAGTCGATCATTACAAACATACGGCACTCATTGTGTTAACTTCTACTACCACATGAACGGATCAACAATCGGCTCTTTGCATGCCAATACCTCATCTCTTGGCAGTCCTATTTGGTCGATGTACGGTTCTCAAGGTAACCAGTGGAGGTTAGGACAGGTGCAGGTATATGTCTACTCAACAACACAGGTAAATGTGAACCGCTATATCTTTGTTTGTAGTCGAAGAGCTTGGAGGGATGTCCAAAGACGATGTAAAGCGAGAGGGCACTGTTTCAAGTTGATTCGAAACAATTAATACTTGATTAATTCTAAACGTAACACTACGAATGTCAACAACACATGTCATTCGCTTCGGACTATCACTTTTAAAGAAGTCTTAGTCTTACGTAAACCGTCGTCATCATAAGATTCAGGATTATATGTTTCAGGATATCCAATCGTGTTCACCCCGACTCAGCCGCAGGCTAAGATAAATTACTGATCTGTCTTTTCAGGTTGTATTTGAAGGAGTTCGCGGAAGTAGTATCACTGGCGATATTGCACTAGACGATATTGATATAGAGACTGGTAGTTGTTCATTTGGTGAGTATGACACATTTAAATAGTAAATGGGGGCATCATCATTGTAATGATCGGCGAAAGCGCTGTTCTATTTTTGCATGAGTGGCATAGTATAAGTATATTAAGCATCTTTCTTTGGCACTCAGTTTATTTTAGCGGACTGCCGTTTATGGGGTAGGGGTTCTGGGAGTCCTGCCCCAGCAAATATTGAAATGTTAAAACATCAAATGTTGCATTCTGAGGTATACTAAGACTATAAGTTAGTTATGTAATTAAGTCTCGTAACAATATGATGCTCATAACAACTTTTGATTTGCAATGTGAAGTTGAAGCGGGAGAGAGTGTAAACCTTGGGTCCACGCCTGCTCTGAGTGATGTATTCTGTCAGAAGTAGTCTCCCAATTAATGTTCAAGGAAGCTAATATAAGTGTAATATTAAACAATGAATCACCAGCATTTACTTCAGGTTTGTCACTACATTTTTAGGTGCCTATTTCTGATAATAAAGGAAGTATTTTTTAAATATTAATTACTTCTACCACTTGAATTCAAACTTTGCCAATAGGTTATTAGCTGAA
Organism: Apostichopus parvimensis; assembly: GCA_000934455.1. Lineage (NCBI taxonomy): Eukaryota > Metazoa > Echinodermata > Holothuroidea > Aspidochirotida > Stichopodidae > Apostichopus > Apostichopus parvimensis. The sequence goes on from KN891093.1 coordinate 27,238, forward strand.
TGCACCACCCCTCTCCTTCCCCCTACTCATCCCGAATAATCCCATTTAACTTTTCTATCTTTTTTCCTCCCTCCATTTATATACTTAGTAACATCATCTCCTGAGACAACCACTTTCGTAACAAGATGTGAGTTAAACTTTCATCGTGTTGGAAGCATCTATCTCATATCACACTTGTGTAACACGCCAGGTGTACGATAGTAGACTGATATATTTCAATAGCCTAAGTTATTTCTAAAGATAAATACTTAGGGCACATAGAACCATATCTTAATTGTTTGTGATAATTATCTTTAGTGCAAATACAACATGTAATGTATTATATTCATATTTCGTTGCATATGTTTTGTGACTTCTCAGGTGTCAGTACTGAGAAACCATAATTGTAGTACGAGTAGGAGTACGATAATGTGTACATGAATACAAGGCTCTAATAAAGATTACTAGTATGTGTAGTTTAGACTATAGTTCCAATACAACTATTTAAAATATCCCAAATGTACCAGTAAAGGTGTACAAATCCAAAATGACGAGTATGAGTACAAGCAGATTTACCCTGGTAGGAGTACAATAACGAGTACGAAAACAAGGCCATAGAATTATATATAAATTTAAAAGAAGAAGTTTTCTGAACACGAAAAAGAAGCCACATTATGTATTTACAGTACATCAAAGTAGTTTTGAAAATGATTGTATCGTTAAAGCAGGTTTTGATAGTCCGAAACAAGTCCAGGAATGACGACACACTGTAAGATCATATTTAAGTCCTCAGGCACAATACAAAACAAGTACTCATCCACACACATAATGTGACAAAATTAAAACACTTCCACAACTTAACACACATCCTTCGTCGATGCATATAAATGTATACAAGATTTCGATAGTTCAGGAAATAAATGACGACGTACAGTTAAAAGAACTGTCCCATGACTATATCACTTAAACAAGTTCCCTAACATCAGAAAGATTACCTGAAGATTCTCAAACAATAACTTTAATAATTGTTCCCGTTTGTAGTGACTGGGGATTTAGATTGCGACTTTGAGACGGGCTTCTGTAGTTACAGCCAGTCATATAATGATCAACTTGACTGGACGAGGAACAATGGATACACCTCAACATATCAAACAGGACCTTATTCTGACCATACAACCGGCACGTGTAAGTACCTAATAGCGTATTTAATGAAGCCAAAACCCCGGTGTAACGGATCACGTGATATTTACAAGAACACTTATCCTTAAAAATGTTCAATAATTTTGGTAAGCCTATGATATTTGTCAATTTGGTATTACTTTTCAAATGTTTACACCCTCCTACAATCTCCTTCCTATTACCTTCCTTTGCATAGAAATGATTTGAACACGGAGGACAAAGACATGTTAAGCATAGTGATGTTGCCAGATACATTCTTAAAGTTCTGTGATATACCTCAATGATAAAACATGCTCTCAAGATATGCTGTATTGTCGGTGATGTAGAATATTTGCTGCTGACTAAAAGAAGCATAATTTTCTGAGAGTTTTGTTTAGTAAGAATCCCAAGTGTATACACATAGTTTAACATATAAGTTATTAGACCATATAATTTATATTGATCTTGTTAACGGTTAGTGTGTATTGATCCTTCGTAAAATTTCAGACGTCTTGATTTAAATTAAGAGCCCCAAAAATCGTATTTAACGGTTCTTTCCGGCCGTTACCAAAAGCGCGTTTCAAATTTATGACTCCCAATATGAAAGTAAACCATCCAACGTCAATAGTAAATTGAGTTTTATGATTTTCCGTTCTCTACAGCCTGGGGTTATTATGTTTATTTAGAAACCTCTTCTGGTTATAGTGGATACAAAGCACGCCTCCACAGTCGATCATTACAAACATACGGCACTTATTGTGTTAACTTCTACTACAACATGTACGGATCAACAATCGGCTCTTTGCATGTTTATGCCAATACCAATACAAATGGCAATGCCACATCTCTTGGCAGTCCTATTTGGTCCATGTACGGTTCGCAAGGTAACCAGTGGTGGTTAGGACAGGTGCAGGTATATGTCTACCCAACAACACAGGTAAATGTGAACCGCTATATCTTTGTTTTTGTATTGGAAGAGCTTGGAGGGGTGTCCAAAGACGATGTAAAGCGAGAGGGCACTGTTTCAAGTTGATTAGAAACAATTAATACTTGATTAATTCTAAAAGTAACGCTACGAATATCAACAAAACATGTCATTTGCTTCGGACTATCACTTTTTATCATGATATCCAATCGTGTTCACCCCGACTCAGCCGCAGGCTAAGATAAAATACTGTTCTGTCTTTTCAGATTGTATTTGAAGGAGTTCGCGGAAGTAGTCACACTGGCGATATTGCACTAGACGATATTGATATTGAGACTGGTAGCTGTTCAATTGGT
>KN891097.1:5620-25316 GCA_000934455.1 Apostichopus parvimensis
CTCATAAATTTAATTTTTAACCAGAAAACGAAAAGGTTTAGACTAGTCTACCACTGCTATTCCTCTCGATTTTTTTAATTTCCAATCATATGATTTAGCGGATGTTCGGAAACACTTTTTTGGCTCACCTTTGGGGGGGGGCATGGCCCCCCTTGGCCCCCCCCCCCTTGGATCCGCCAGTGGAGATGCATCCCTTTTGTCGAGTTGAAAAATCGTAATTACACGAATGCATTATTTACAAATTCATCACATTGTCTCATTTGTTCATCGCGGCTCAAAATATTTAAAGAAATAAATTGTGCGTATGCAAGACTTATGAACAATAGACTTACGCACATTAACTGGAAAGGTTTCCTTATTTTTTTGTCTTTTCGATCCATGAAGGATCTGAAGTGAGAGTAATAATTGCGAATGTCCTACACTTCCCCCTCATCGAAATTAGGAATAAGAAACTGCAAATGAGATGACGGGAATAAAAGTAATCTCTGTTTAGTTAAAGTAGTACAACGCCATCTATCTAATCGACCGCAGTGGTTCGCGCGAAAAGTTTTGTTTTGGTTTGTGGTTTACTTTCAGATTTCACGTGCGTACTGAACAACGTCTAACGTAAGGCTATACTTCCACGCTAAAACTCAGAGCTGAATAATACTGAATGTTTATACCACAGGGGTTGCTATTCTTGTACACCTGATTGTAATGTAAGTACACTATGTATACAAAGTAGCCTTAATTGGGTGACATTCTCAGCAACTAGGGACTTCAATCAGAGGTTGAAGCCAATTCCCTTCGCTTGTCCCCCTGTCACTTTTCAGTTACACTCTTACTCGTCACGGCCTAACAGTTAGCCTAACACTACAGTAATACTGCAGTTACACCAACGGAGGTAATAATAATATTAGCCTTATTGAGGTCGTAAGTTAGGTTAGTCTTTAAATAAACGTAGGCTGCTAAAACTTCAAGTACAGTAAGTACAGGCACAACGTAACTGCAACCGACTGTCTTACTTGTTAGTATTTATTATCTTTTATTATTGCTTTTTTTCTACTCAACATAGGCTACCCTATAACATTAGTAACAAATAACATTGAGGCTAGGCAACATAGCCTAGGCCAGGACCAATTTACTGCTCTCGGTAATAAATTTGTAATTGAAACACAACACAGTGTTGACCTGGGATCATTGGTGAACGAGGCCTAGTTCTTTTTTTTGGCACAAAATTCAGCACATAGTACTAGTAGTAACCTTTTGCAAAGTTAGGTTAGGATAATGTTTCTCCACATACTGACATAGGCCTATATACATTTAAATTGGCTACTACTAGCATATTGTGACCACAGGCCATTCCAAGGTATGCTACACAGTTTTGTGTAAATTAATTGTCACACTTTTAACGTTACCATGAAGCGCAAGATGGAATTAACACAAGGGCATAGGCTTAAACAAAGGGCTGGCTATACAATTAGTTCCCAATGAATGAAGTGGGTTAGTCAAAAACTTTTGGCTCTTTTGAAGTAAATATAGAACTCTAGCTGATCTAGTGTTCCAGGGATTTAGCACACACAGTCAGTAGACCATGATTTCTTTAAAAACCGGACGACTCTTGAGAGCGAGAGATATAGCAAGCCATGGTTAAGCAGTGCACTTAACACTAGGGCTAAGCTAGTTTAATGATAAGAAGGCTATTAGATCTAAGAGTAGATTTAAATGTAAGTTTAGCTTTAAGTAAGATTGATGAATTCTTGTTTTTCCCTTCTAAAAGCATCTTCACATTCATTTGGACTGAATTTCATAAGGGCCTACAATAAGCAGATAGCAACATTAAGCAATGGCTTCTCAAGAATTAGGTGAGTTTTTGTCATCAAACAGAAAATCATATCGTTTTGCCATCAAGAGAAGTCATGTCATTGTACACAGCTCCTTGATTATCTACATTGAAATTGACCCTTTTTTTTATAAAAATAATCATAATAATATTAATAGTAACAGTCAATAGATATATTACTATTATCCACCTGGAGAGCAGTTGTTTTATGATGCTAAGCAGTCACATATATGCATGTGTGTGACACAAATGGCATGTAACTAAGACCTCCAGTAAGGTGGCTACCCACTTAACAGTTATATAAATATCTAAAGTCTGGGATCGAAACCACAACCTCCCAGATTCTAGTTGTCATTGCTTCTTATGCCTCCACTTTCATCCACGCAAGCGTAGCACTGGTATAACAGATATTTTCCTATGAGTCTATGACACAGAAAAATTGCATAGGAATATGCAAGCTGAATGACTTCTCATGCTTCCAATTTGTCTCTGTGGAAACCATTTAATACAAAACCTTTTATGAAAAAACATGCTTTGTCTGCAATCAAAAGTCATTCATTCTAAAACTTTTAATTTGCCTTGTATAAAGCATTTACTGTCATTTCTTTCAGCAATCTTGAGCGTGTCAAATAAGGAAGGCCTTGTCCAATTTGCCTCCGGTCTACATCAGGTTGGCTTGAAGCTGATTGGATCAGGAGGTACAGCCAAGGCCATCAGGGCTGCAGGGATTCCAATCAGGTAGGTGGTCAGCTTAGTTAACACATTGCAGGCAGGCATCTGGCCAGTTACACACTGCAGGCATCTGGCCAGTTACACACTGCAGGCATGCATCTGGCCAGTTACACACTGCAGACAGGCATCTGGCCAGATACATACTGCAGGCAGGCATCTGGCCAGTTACATACTGCAAGCAGGCATCTGGCCAGTTACACACTGCAAGCAGGCATCGGGCCAGTTACACACTGCAGGCAGGCATCTGGCCAGTTACACACTGCAGGCAGGCATCTGACTAGTTACATACTGCAGGCAGGCATCTGGCCAGTTACATACTGCAGGCAGGCATCTGGCCAGTTACACACTGCAGGCAGGCATCTGGCCAGTTACATACTACAGGCAGGCATCTGGCCAGATACATGCTGCAGGCAGGCATCTGGCCATATTATCGACATATTTGTTTTGAATGGTCGTCATAGTTACGTGGTCTTGGTTTTATTCTATCCAGTTGGAATCAATACTACAAGAGAGTGCCTCTGAAGCTAATCCATTCCTCTCATACATGTCATTTACAAGGTTAACAGACTATTTTTGATGACTGCATAATCGTAGCACTATGTTCACAAATCCTATATCACTGCTAGCAATTTTTATTTTGTACCTTTAGCATTCCTGTGTCACGTGTCTTAAAATCCTGGTATTCAAAGTGGGAGTTGCAACCTTTTTTTTGGTGTTAAAATATATATTGGCGGGTCAACAAACAATTCTGCAGAAATTGTTTTCTTTTCTATATTTGTGGAAAATTTATTTTTTACACTAAGTACCCTTGATCATATAAAAAATTGCTGAAAGATTAGAGGGGCACACCTCCTCCCGAGAGCCTCCTCCCGGGTCACAACATCCCTACTGGAGATGATGGAGGTGAAAAATTTGGGTCACCAGTGACTTAAAAGTGTTGGAAATCTAGAATCAGCTGCTTTTAATTGCATTCAATAACTCAATTCACTTGGACTCACGGATTCTTACCCTTCTTGAATAAAAGTTCTGGTCAAATGTCCCCTCAAAATGTCATAATTCTGTGGATGTTTATATCTAGATCTGTGAAAAGTTTGTTCAGTATATGGATGGGTAGAACAGTAGTATGCAAAAATAACTATTCTACAGAGATTTGGTTAACCATGCAACATGTATGTATGCATGTATGTATGTATGTATGTATGTATTTTAGATCCTCCTGCAAGCAAGAACTCGCGAAGAAGCCATCATTGGCTTATCAAAGCCGCAAGCTGACAGAAGTCAGTCTCTTACATTCATATTTTAACGTCCATGATTATGAATTGTTAATTGTCAACGACTCTGTAACTGGACGACATACATTAATCTTGGAGTGACTGGAACTCGGGACCTACATACTAATTATAACAAACTAATTATATTTCACAGTGATGTTGGTGATGTCACAGGAGTAGCTGAGATGTTGGGAGGGAGAGTGAAGACCCTTCACCCGGCTGTGCATGGAGGTAAATTCACTTTTCATGATTGTTAATTTAGAGGGTGTAATCAAACACAGAACATATCTCTAAAAGAACAAACACATAGATCTACCTGTTTCTCCTTCTGATATTTAGCATGATCCTGGTGTCACTGATTTCAAAATAAAAGATAATATCGTGTACTTACAGTGAGGTGGTATATATGTTTATTTTTACCCCCTTATCTGAGTCCTTTCTCCATTTTTTTCTTTCCTTTTTCCTGGTGTAAAGGAATTCTCAGTCGGAAGACTGAAGAAGATGCTGCCGACCTAGCAAAGAATAACTACAGTTACATCAGGTAAGGATTGGTTACCATAGTGATGAATCATGAAAGGCAATGTGGAATTATTAAATGTTATAGAACTTGTGTGATGCTCACCAGGGCTTCAGCCAGTTTAAGATTTTATCAGGTGCAAAAACAAATACACTGTGGGTTCAGTTCCTCCTCAATTTGTGCAAATAAGACAAGCCACATTTTGGGTCAACGTCACCCAAAAAATATCATTTAAGCGGTTTAAAAACCAATAGCAGAGTCCTACCAGAAGACAGAGTAGACTCTGGGAACATCATATGTTACATATTCACATTTAAATTTATGTTCATTCTTCGCCTTTCTGCGTCTTAAATTAGTAGCAAAGTTATGAACTAATGAAATTGTATGTTTGTGAAACTTTGTTTGATTATCCAGTACACACGTAACTGCTTGTACCTTAATTTATGAAGGAATCAGAGTTTCAAAACAGTGTGGCGAGGCAATATATGTCGACCCTCAAATTTCGTCAGTATTGCTTCCAAATTTGAATTTGCTAATAAATGACGAACTCCCAGACATTGAGGAGTCTTTAAACTAGACCAAAAGATGTCTCAGTTAGGAAAATTGCCTGGAAACCATGGTAACACTGATTTCGACTCTCAAGCATATTTGGTGGCAAAACATTTTGACCATTAAATGGCTCTTAAGTGTGTTGAAGGTGTACCTACTGCAACATTGTCAGTATGGTGCAGAGGTTATCTACAGTAACCATGGGAACAGTGTTGATGATTTTCGCTCTTACCTTTCCCTAGGGTCGTGGCTTGTAACCTTTATCCATTTGTACAGACTGTGGCCAAGCCTGATGTAACCGTTTCCGATGCTGTCGAAAACATAGACATCGGTGAGTTCTCAAGGAGAGTCATTCCAGGGTGTGACCCACTGAAAACATACAGAGCTAGTTTGAAGTAATGGCAAAAGTGCAATTAAAGTTGTAATGTCTTCAGAACAATGCCGATAAGTTTTACAATGCCCAATTCGCTTCAGTTTGCATATTTGATACATTGTTTGTTGTACACACAGTAACTACAAGTAAGTTATACCAGGAGCCTGTCCAGATCATAGTAACTTGAAATGCTTGTCTTAATGGTTTAAGAAGAGCAGCTTTTTTCTTTCTTTTTTATTCTGTTGGTTTACAATTTTATCAGACCTACCAACCAGTAGTCTAAACAAGATTACTATTGAGCCACTTATAATTAAAAGGGACACTTGCATTTTATCGCCAAATAACGATAAACGATTGAGTCCAGAAGGATTCCTTTCTTCCGTCAATGTTTGTCACTTAGACACTTGTGATGTTTCGTTTGATAATACGTAAAACTTGCAAATTTGAAAATCTAGATTTTAATCCAGAATTTAAAATTTTGGCTTGAATATTTGAATTGAAAACGGACTTGTCAAAGTGACAAAAGACATTGCTATGGGATTTCAGCATTCAAAAAATAGATCAAAATGAACTATAGAAAAGTGCTTCAAACTACCTTACTAGGTGAGCATATTAAATGATTCTTCAAACTGTAGTCTCACCTTTAAATCTTCTATCATAATTTCACAAACATCTATCCAACTATACTTTTAAAGTTTTTCCATGTCCAGCATAAATTAGACTGCACAAAGACTTGTTCTCTCGTCACCATGTTAGAGGTTGAATAACCTTTGTGTTATGAGTGTTAATATTCAATAGAGTTTGTCTCTTCCTCCCAAGGTGGAGTAACGCTCTTACGAGCTGCGGCCAAGAATCACCAGAGAGTTACAGTGGTCTGTAATCCTTGTGATTACACAACGTAAGTTTCTCCAAACCCTCATCGTACGTGTTGACTACTGCCCTCTCTCTGCTATGATTTTGATTTCTTGCCCGAGTAGCATGAAATCTCCAAGTCTGGGTGCGTTTTTGTGGGTATGATCACTGTAATGACTGTCACAATGTTACAGAGCTGTGTTAAATTTAGTATCTCATGTGTTGACAAGTCTCTGTTAGTACGAGAACACCTCATGGTCAACCAAAGGAACCTCAGGCCAAGTCCAAATGGAATGAGCATTGTACTCAGAAGTACTGTAATGCCTTCTCAATGCCTTCTCAACCAAAGGAACCTAAGGCCAAGTCGAAATGGAATGAGCATTGTACTCAGAAGTACTGTAATGCCTTCTCAATGCCTTCTCAATGCCATATCAAGTTGAACTCACTAATCAAAGTCAACATTGGAGCTTTGAAATATTCAAACACTTGAAATGTTGAAGTCAATTAAAAAAACTACAAAGAAACCTTTGTTCTATCTATAGGGTACTTCATGCTCTTTTGTTTAGGTTACTTACCTCAGATTTGCAAGGGATAAACCCAACTGGACACTGGGGTTAAAATATGATGGAGTACATTGTAAAGAAGGACACTCTAATATCACCAAGTCACTACTCTCACAATTTTATTGTTATGATTTTTAGTTATCACTTAACGTATGAATACAGTTTTGCTAACTAAATCAACAGAACATTCAACATACATTAAATGTCCGTTAGATCAGTGTTCCATCGAATATGAAAATGTATTTTACAATATTACTATGAAAGTAACATTGAGAGGAAATTTTCAGAGGTTGGTGGTGTAGGATTTAATGCACACATGGTTAAATTAGCAAAATGTGTTTTTTTTTACAAGCTATGACAACACGTCAGTTCTTTTATCTTCATAACAATGGTGGGGCAAAAATTTGGTCATCTTGGTTTAATAGAAGTTGTGTGAAATTTCGTACCCGTTATTAGGATTTGTTCCTCAAAATAATTTTCATTCCACGATATCTCTTTCATTTCAGAATCCTGGACGAGATGAGAGCTAGTCCAGATTGCGACACAACCCTGGAAATGCGTCAAGCATTAGCTGTTAAAGTAAGCAGGATTATCAGCAAAAAAGGGGGACTTTATTTGAAACATACACCTTTAATCTTTCTCTCTCTTGCTCTCTATTCCATTGTCTCGTCAATTGGTAAGGATGATAGTAACACAGATGGATGTGGTTTGTAATGCTATAGTAAAGAGATTGGATATACCTGTCACTGCTGTTGGAAATTCATTTACAGTCGATTTGCAGTAGAAACAACCACCTTTTTAAAATTAATTCATTTTTATCACATGGCTTAAAAAAAATAGAAGAAACAGCCAAATGATAACATCAGACGATCTTTAATGAGTAAATATCTTGGTCATTGTCTGGGTTTGTAGTAACCCATGGAGACATAGAAACAATTCATCTATGCTGTCATTTTTTCTCGTGTGTTTCTTCATCCAGGCATTCAACCACACTGCCCTGTACGATTCCGCCATCTCAGATTATTTCCGTCAGCAATATTCCGCCGGGGTCTCTCAGCTCACCCTCAGATACGGAGCAAACCCCCATCAGAAACCAGCTCAGCTGTTCACATTCGAACCCTCACTCCCCCTCAAGGTGCTCAATGGGTCGCCGGGCTTCATTAACCTGTGTGACGCTCTCAACGGCTGGCAGCTCGTGAAAGAATTGAAGAAAGCTTTAGGATTGCCTGCAGCGACTTCATTCAAACATGTGAGCCCTGCAGGTGAGAAACAATAATCTCTTCTTATAATACAGCAGTGAGAGTGTGGTCCCTGTTTGATCTTCTTGTATAGCAAAGAGAGAGTTGTGATGATGCAAATTTGAAATGCAAAGTAAAACTATGGATGGGGGAGGGGGAATCAGGGCTTTTTAGTGTCACCAGGATATCCATTATCTCTCTTTGGGTGGTAATTCAAACAGACACTTTTTCTGTATCTTGGGAGTTATCAAGTTGGAATAATTGTCACTTTTCCAAGACATTTTCCGATTTTGATAAAGTTAGAACACTGTTGCCATCTCAGTAGAGGACTTGTTTCTTTAACAGATGACAGATTTAGTGATTTTCTCTTCCTTGTGACAAATTGTTTACAGGAGTCATGATCATTTGGGTTAAAAATGGTTCCATTTTCTGCAAAGTTTTGTTCTTATAATAATCATTAGCTGTGTTCAAGGTTATTTATGGAATCATCATCCTGTTAATCCTTACAACAAAATTAGTAACATTTTAAAATTATTTGATTCTTTCTCTGCTCATTGGAATCTCTGATACAATTGCGACTGTTTCAGAGACTTTCTACACAATTTCCATAAGAAAATAACTCAAGTTTGTGATCCTAACTCTCTCTCCATTGTCAGAGTCATGTCATGGTTTTCAGCTGTAAAGAAATATCATCTCGTAGCATTGTTTTAACTTGAAAGTCTGGTCTGACCAGGTGTGAGTCATGAATTATGTCATATCCGTCTTGTTACAGGTGCCGCAGTGGGGGTCACCCTGAGTAAGGAACACGCCCAAGTCTGTATGGTAGATGATATGTCCGACAAGCTTACGCCATTGGCCACAGCCTACGCCAGGGCACGAGGTGAGTCTCTCTCGTGAATGGAACCATTTAGCACTCTTTCTCGGGGCAATCACTCTCAACAATATTAGATTTTGGCTGGAAGTTGGTTTATCTGGCCCTGTAGTGAATGTTTTATCATGTCTTAAGTTTGTATGGAAGATAAATAGCAATATATTTTATGTGTGTTCTGAGTTAAAACATTTTTTTCTGTCCTAAGATATCTATCGTGTGGCATAACTGATAATTACGTCTCTGGCTCACCTTGGTAAATCCTGTTTCATGAAGGTACATTGGTGGGAGAAAATTCAGATAGCATTCTTCATCTTAATCCCATCTTTTATATTATTTTTTTTTATATATTTTTATTTTTTTTATATTTTTTATATTTTTTTAAATTTATTTTTAATTTAATATTTTTATTTCTTTCTATTATTTATCCATCCCTCAAGGTGCTGACCGGATGTCCTCGTATGGTGACTTCATATCCTTGTCTGATACCTGTGATGTTCCAACCGCAAATGTCATCTCCCGAGAGGTGAGCTTTATCAGGCTAGCCATATTTATATACTTGTAAAACTGCAATTGTTATCTCCCAAGAGGTGAGCTTTATCAGGCTAGCCATATTTATATACTTGTAAAACCACAAATGTCATCTCCCGAGAGGTGAGCTTTATCAGGCTAGCCATATTTTATATACAAGTTTGTAAAACGGCAAATGTCATCTCCTGAGAGGTGAGCTTTATCAAGCTAGCCATATTTTTATACTTGTAAAACCGCAAATGTCATCTCCTGAGAGGTGAGCTTTATCAAGCTAGCCATATTTATATACTTTTAAAACCGAAAATGTCCTCTCCAGAGAGGTGAGCTTCATCAGCCATATTTATATACTTGTTATATGTCTCTTCTTTCCCCAAAAAAGAGAAAGGCAAATCCACCTTTCCCTGGTTTGATGAATAAATTCCCTCAAGTTTTTTTTTGGTTTGTTCTCTTTGCATCTTTCCTTGGGCATTTCACAAAACTCTGCCTATTAGAATACAGATAAGATTTATCCTTGTGTTTGCTTCTAAGCATGGTGCTTGAAGTTGAGTCAAACCCTGATTCCTGCTTTGACATGCTAAATTTGAAATATTTAGTTTTAGCTAACCAAATATCTACTGAATCAAGAGAATGTATGTCATTCATCCTCACAGGTTTCTGATGGTATCATCGCCCCCGGTTACGAACCCGAAGCTCTGGCGATACTGTCGAAAAAGAAGGGTGGAAAGTACTGTGTCTTAGAGGTGACTTTGATCATTCCATCCTGAGATCTTATTTCCTGAAGGAAATGTGTGATTTTCATGAGCAAGGAGACAAAAGTGTTAATTTAAACGTTTCTAGTGAAATGTTGTAAAGTTATTCCATTTTCCCAAGATTTCCCCAAGTTGACATTACAATGTTCTGTACAAACTCTGTATATAATAGTCTTCTTCTAGTAGTCCAGTAAAAGGTGTACAGAGGTGGGAGTAATTTGTTTCGTGACAGTGTAAGAAAGTTACTAGGTAATTGTAGTTCATACATACATTGAAAGTAAGTCTAACTCTGGTGGCATCTACAATGACAGGATAGTAAAGCAAATGTTTGTTTTGGGTTTTAAAACAGCATTTTACACACTTTTTGTGACATGAATGCCCCAAACCAAACAATGAAATATCATTTCAGTCTTACCTGATGGTGACATAATAGTTAACACATAATGATTAAGCCCTTTTTGCCCCCTTCTCTCCTTTTACTCTGCTAGATTGATCCCAGCTTCGATCCAGATGAGATGGAAACGAGGACACTGTTTGGCCTTCAGCTGAGCCAGAAGCGAAACAACGCAGTCATAGACAGGAAGCATTTTGAAAATGTTGTAACTGACAGGCATGAGGTAAGTAGTGACAACCCTCTGATATGGGTAACACTGTGAACAGAATTTAAAGATTTGTCTTGGTAAGCACCACTAGATTTCTTTCTGGGGTTTGTGGGGGGGGGGGGGGGGGGGGGGGGGGGGGGGGGGGGGGGGGGGAAGGGGGAATTAGGAGATCTATGTTTGTAGTTTTATTTGTTACTATCGAAAACAAATCAAAGAATAAAATTATGTTGCAAATAGGCATATGGGTGTCAAGTCAAAGAAGAATTTCTCAAACTCCATTTATACATTTATGTATAGCTTTGGCTGGGTGAAGTCACTTTCTAGTCGGTTCTGTAACAATTTGCATAGTATTTTTGCAGGGTTTTGAATCTTAGTTAGCATTTAAAACATAAAATACTTAGAGTAGAACAATTTATCAGTAGACATTTCTTGTATTGATTTATGTACATCTTTAAAAGAAGATTGAACACAAATCCCTTGTAACAGTTCAGTTCATTAACTTGACACGCTCATCTTTCATTTCAAGCTAAAATGAAGGAATCTACAAAATATTTGCACAAGAATTAATTCCATAGATACTTAGTTTTAATACTGTTCAATGTTTAATCCAACAACAATGCACATATAGTGAAGAATTATTCGGGGAAAAAAATCTGTTTTAATAAATTTGATGTAATAATTTTTTATCTTGATTTAATAATAAGTATAAGTTTTTGGTTTGAACAACTCTGATTGAATAATGTAATATTTTTTTGTTTTTAACGAACACTTTGAAAAAGTGTCTCTCGAGTTCCAAAACAAGTTTTAAAATTGAGTGAAGTCATCATTTAGTGAAGATTTTTAATCTCTCCTGCTTCCTATAACTTTTTTGATATTAATATAGAGACTGTGCAGCAACCTCCTGTAAAGTGTACTCTGGACTTAAAAGCAACAACTGCATTATGAATCACTACTATCATCTTACCTAGAATGGTGAATTTAGCACACTTTAAAATGCACCAAAAAATCGTGCCAAGTAACGATAAACTTAAACATTAACTTTAAAGGTTTGCTAATGACATGGGACACAAAGTTTCTGGACTAAACATTTAAAAACTCTTTAAAGCTGACAAAAGTGTGAAGAAATCAATCACAAAGATGGTTATTGATTGCTTTAAAGGAGATGGACAAGTGATGCATAATTGCCAGTGAATAATTTATCCTGTGTCTCATCGCAAAATGCTATGCAAAAATGGTTAAATTGCTATACAAGATCAAAAATGTATAGCTGTTTTTTTTTTTTGTTTTTTTTTTGTTACACAAGAATGATAGTACTTAATAGGGGACAATCTTCAGGCTCTTCAAGACTGCTACACAGACTCTGAACTCTTTTTAAGTAAATCATTCCCTGCTTCTAATCTAAGATGGAGAGCTCTTGTCCTAATCTCTTCTGTCTTGTCCTCAGCTGCCAGAGAGTGCTGTGAGGGACCTGATGGTGGCCACCATAGCTCTGAAGTACACCCAGTCAAACTCTGTCTGTTATGCCAAGGACGGCCAGGTGATTGGAATTGGAGCTGGCCAGCAGTCTAGGATACACTGTACCAGATTAGCAGGGGATAAAGCCAATAACTGGTATGTTGAGTCTAGGGGTGTGTGGGGTTAGAATTACAACCAGATTAGCAGGAGATAAAGCCAATAACTGGTATGTTGAGTCTAGGGGTGTGTGGGGTTAGAATTACTACCAGATTAGCAGGAGATATAGCCAATAACTGGTATGTTGAGTCTAGGGTGTGTCGGGTTAGAATTAAAAATGGAATGTGGAGACTTTCTTTTTCTCTTCTATTACTAGAATTAGTCTAGAAGTGAGGAATTACTGGTGAAACTGGTGGCATTTGAAGTTGGGGGAGGGTGGGGGGGGGAGGGATTTGGGGTAAAATAGAACGGGTTGTTGCAATTGGTATTTTCATTCTTAAAGTCTACAAGTTAGGGCTATTTCATTCAAAGTTACATATGTTGAATTCTTAATTGATATTAAAGTAATCTGTATGAACCCACATTTGAAGTCTCTCACATTGTTACCTTTAGTGCAGTAAGAGAGAAAAAGTCAATATTTAATATCTTATAAACACTCTGGAAAAAAATGATTGAATCGGTCTTATCTAGAATTATCAAGAGAAATTTCTGCTCAGATAATGTTTGTTTTGAGTTGAGTAAAAATCATCACATTTGACTACAGACGTATCAGCCTTTACCTGGGTACCTTAAGTCTTTTTGAATGGTTCAACCTATGGTTTAACCTATGACCTATTTATGCATATGTAATGAGATACCTAATTGTGACTCTCTCACTTGTTGTTGTGACGTGGCGAACGTTTCGAATTTGTCGGTTTGGGGTTTCTCCAGTTTCCCCCGAAAAGAAGGTATTTTAGTGTCGTCAGTTTGTCAAATGTTTGATTTTATCCACAGGTGGCTGAGGCAACATCCGAACGTCTTGACTTTAAAATTCAGAAAGGGAGTGAAGAGGGCAGAGAAGGCCAACGTGATCGATGTCTACGTCAACGGCACGGTGGGTCAAGACATGCCCCGGGATATATGGGAGGACATGCTGGAGGACCCACCTAAGGACCTGACAGAGGTGTGTACAGAGGTATCAGGTGTACCTCTTAAATTAGGAAAAGTCTCCAGCACAAAGAAATGTATACCAAAAACAGAAAACAAAGATAATGCGTAGCTCCAACTATCTTCTTCTTAGCATCTTCCATTGCTTATGCAAGCTTCCCAAGCAACATTATCACTGCCATCTATCTATGCCTAGAATTTATACAATTGCAGCCACTTGCTTTTAAAGAGAAAGCAGTGCTTGAAAAATCTACTGGCTAAAATCAATTTCAGGAACTGGTATTTTGCTGAACTGCAACACACATCAGTTACTTGATAGGCTTTTGGGAGCAGCCCAGTAATACTTGATGACGATGAGCTGTGATACAACGCTAGAGTTAGGTACAGGAATTATGTGGATTCTTTTTTGACTGACATTTGTTATTAACCCTGTTACCCATGGGGTTAAGTTCTTAATGTCTACTGGCACACAATTGCCACTGCCATTTTTTTTTCCATGGCAAAATCCACTGACATTTATATAGTAAAATAGCCAAAATTTTCAGGTTTTGCTTCATCAATATATATTTTGGACAAACTTCTAGAACTACTGGATAGATCTGCTGGTGAGAGTAGTTGGCATCTTTTCAGTCAATATGTTTTTGCAGAAAGGATTTTAGAAAGTTTTGAAGGAGGGATGGAGTTAAATTTTTGGGGCGGTGGGGGAAATAACTCACTCAAATCATGGAGTGACACAAGGAAGGTTTTTGAAATTTTCACTCGCTTTACATTTTAGAAAGAGAGGCAAGAATGGATCGGTAAGCTGGACGAGGTCTCCCTCAGCTCAGATGCATTCTTCCCTTTTAGAGATAACATTGATAGAGCTCAACAGGTAAGTTGGCCCATATCTTTCTACCATCGTGTGATGTTATGTGCCCCACACGAAGGAACAATAACCTTACTTGCAATTCTCTACAGCCATTTGCAATCACTGGCCAGCGAGTCATTGTGATCATAAGGCAGGAAAGTGAGTCAACAGTTGGAAAATGCTCTCGTCCGTCATTTTCAGTACGATAACCTCAAAATTTGGTGAAAGCACGCAATTTGTGAAATGAGGGTTTTGAAGGTCATTTTGAAGGTCATTTTTGAGGTCAGTAGAGGGCGATGTTGAAATTCACTAAAAATGCTACTCCTCTCTCAAGTTTTAAATTCAATGTACCTCAATTTGAGTATGGTACAGGATGTTGTGATACTGACGATTAAAAGTTGTACAGGGATTTTGGTATTTATTTTGGAAAGCGCCGTTTCGGGCCATTTTCGTTCAAACTATTTCAATGTTGTGTAACTTTTAAGCTGTTCAGAAAATGAAAACAAGTTTTAAGTACACAAGAACCATAGTATTTTATAGGAGACAAAGCTCAGAGCCTTCAAAACTGCTAGACAAAATTTGAATAATAAAAACTATTCTCTGATAAAGATAATACAGTGTATCTAGTTGAACAACACGTCTCTTGTGGAAGTTTATGCTCAGATAATCTTTGGTACATCACTTTTGTTGTCCCGAAAGGGAAAACTGTTTATACAGTCTTACCGACGTTGCAAAATTGTGAGGGGTACTGGGGATTGCAAAGACGGCAATGACTATAACAGGGATCGCAAAGTCTGTAATCGCTGTCACGGTTTAGATTCGTCCAACACAGCAGCATACAGAAAGGTTGTACTCAAAGCCGACGCCAAAGTGAATAAATCAGGTCACACATCACACAGAGTCTATGCATGCCAAATTCTTCAATACCGCACTCATTAGCTTTTGGGGAACAGTTCATACTGTAGTTTTTATCATCTTTGGCGATGATATCCTCTGATCGTTCATAATTGGTGATGTCATTCTGGAGGTGGAAAGAGTTAGAGTTTCATAAACATTGAAAGACCTTTAGTTTCTTCATTTTTATTCTCAAATTGACAATCACATCCTGAGTGCATGAAAGGAGGGTTTATTCCAGAGATTCAAGTTTGATACAAACTACAGCTTCATCTTTCATCCCTGATACCTGATTTCCTTCTTCTCCCTCCCCCCCTCCCCCCTCTCAGAGCGGCGTGTCCTTCATCGCCAGTCCTGCTGGAGCTAACCGAGATGCAGACATCATCGCAGCTTGTGACAGTCACAACATCGCTCTGGTCCACACCACCATGAGACTGTTCCATCACTGATGATGTAACTACCAGGGTTTTTCTTTGGTTTCTTTTTTCTCACCTTAAAAGCAGTTTATTAAATTGATTGCCTAGGTTTCTATCACATCATTTTTATTTTGGATAACTTCGTTTCAATCAATGTTCTAATTATTAAAATGCTCAAATTTATTTTGGCCTGGACGTATTTGATTATTAGTGTAACAAGTGTGACTGTCACATGAAAATCTTCATCTGAAATCAATTAATTTTATTTTTCCGAGTTCTGTTTTTCTTTAGTTTAAGCCTTCGATGCTGTACATAGTGTAGGCGAATTGTAAATGATGTTATTAAAGACACATGGTGATTGTATTATCATAACATTGCAAAATGTAGACCATCTTAACTTATCTCGCACTGACTATAATACTGCTTGTCCAACTTTCATGGTAGTGCAGGGTTATGTTTGAAAAAAGTGTGTTCATATTTTCCCCCTGAAGCAGTTTTGAGGATTAGCATCTTCTGGTTAAATTGTGAAAACAGTGATATTGGTTGTACAAGAGGCTGCTTTTGCGAAATATATCTTCGCATTTGTACAGCAACATTGTCGTTTAGAATAGCATTCTGCAACGTAATATATGGGTCAGTTATCCCCTGCAGTAAAATTTATGCTGGCACATGATCAGCATTAATGATGTTGTAGTTTTACATTTTCAGTACAGTAAAACCAGGATTATTAGGTCAAAGTTCAAACCCACCTTCCTGATGTGTCCAAAGGGTAAAGTCTTTCCTTCCCTTGGCAAACTTTTATAATCTATTGTTCATACAGATCACCAGCAGGATTGGGACAAAAATATATCCAAAAAGCGACCATTGTTATGCATGATGAAACATGTTTACTTTGTTCATGGAATTGAAAGTACTGAACTGAATAGTTGTGGTTCATTATTATTATGATTATTATACAAATGTAAATGGCTGGATCTTAGATTCGGATAAGATATGATTGAAACAGGTCCACATAAGCAAGATCATACTTCTATAAAATTCAGTTTTTGGTCAGGAATCAAGATCCAGTATAGAGTTCATGGCATGAAAGGAACTTGCTCACTGTGTTGATGTCTTGTGAGGAGATTATTGAAAGGGGATTTACATTTGTGTGATTGAGGTATTAAATTTCTTTGGCCAGGTTAAAACCATTAAACTAGTTGACCTTCCTGTTACAAAGTAAACAGCATTTTTGCAATTAACCATTCATGAGGCTGCAAAAAAAGAGGATGAACTATTTTCTAGAGACTTTTTTAAAACAAGAGACTTTTTTGATGATGTTTTAGTTCATAAGCAGAAGACTAATTTAAGCAACCTTCTAAGTGAAAAAGTTGTCAAGATTGAGTGAATTTATTAAAAAGTAATTTGCGAGTGAAAAAAATTAACAGTCAGTGTTTGAGTGAAAATTGAAATTGTCGTAACTGGCGAAAAGCAAAATGTTGCTTTGGGGTATATCCTGTTGCAAGGTTAGTTGGTGTTGAGAAGACATAAAATGAGTTGATTAGTGCTCGTTAGTGTTATTAAGTATCACTCATTAATTTCTTTGTGGTGTTTGTTTGCCAAGAAAAAGTTATGTAAAAGAAGTGGTAGAGAAAAAAACAACTCTTTTAACTTCATAATTTGGTTTTTTGGTTAAAAATAAAAATTATGGTTAATTATATTATATTTACATTCCTTTGCAAATTAAGTAAGCTTAACTTGATGGAGGGAGGAAGAGTTCTTAAATCTTGTTGGTAGAGTAATCTTTCTGAATCTGTTGTCCACAACCCATGGATAGCACCTTCCATGTATGGGTTGCAAAGTATTTTCGATGGGTCACAAGATTGTGTCAGAAGCACAGATATATTTTTGACATATCACAACTCAACTTATGGTACTACTGGCCACAATGGCCCTGTGAGCCATTCTCAATGTTGTTTTTGCTCTTCTTCAAGCCAAGATCAAGGAACCTGTAGCAGGAAGAAGAGCCAACAGTACATCTCTAAGAGATGGACAGTAACAAATTACCATGATAGAATTGATTCATACTTGCTATAAAGTATGGGTGGTGTGACCACTCTAGTTGGATTATGGCATGACCAGTGGGTACAGTACATCTCTAAGAGATGGATGGTAACAAATTACCATGATAGAATTGATTCATACTTGCTATAAAGTATGGGTGGTGTGACCACTCTAGTTGGATTATGGCATATGCCAGTGGTACAGTACATCTCTAAGAGATCGACGGTAACAAATTACCATGATAGAATTGATTCATACTTGCTCTAAAGTATGGGTGGTGTGACCACTCTGGTTGGATTATGGCATGACCAGTGGGTACAGTACATCTCTCTAAGATGAAAAAACTTTAACACCAGTAGTATATGGGACAATGCTAACCTCAGTGTTAAAAGTTGTATTAATTTTGTGTGGAGCACAGGGTAAAATTGCCTCTTTTCTTATTTAGCTTGATGTATTTTTGTAAAGAATACACTGTTGCATATGTTGTTCTGT
Source organism: Apostichopus parvimensis (assembly GCA_000934455.1). Classification (NCBI taxonomy): domain Eukaryota; kingdom Metazoa; phylum Echinodermata; class Holothuroidea; order Aspidochirotida; family Stichopodidae; genus Apostichopus; species Apostichopus parvimensis. The sequence continues at coordinate 23,578 of KN891097.1, forward strand.
CGATTAAATTGATACAAAAAGCTATGTAATACATAAACCTTTGAAAGGGATCAAATAATGTGTTTTTTCTTGTATATTAATTTTTTTTATCAATTTTGTTATCAGTGTTACGTTAACTTAGTTTTGTACAAGATTAACCTTGGAATACCTATATTTTCCTTACTTTAGCAGACAATTTTTTACAATCTTCACCGGCCAACCATTAAACCCTGTCACATGTCATGTCAATGGTCTCTTCCCTCCCCAAGACCCAACCTCCTACACCCTCCTCTCTTAGTGAAATTCCAGTGGGCATTATTGGGGAATTGTACCAAATTATAATAATTCTAGCTCTCTACATAAAAAATAAATATGAACTAAAACATAGTTTTATTTTCATTAGTAAATAATACAGGTAAATGGTCAGAACAATTTCCTTTATCTGGGTCAGGGTATAAAATACATAGAAAAGTCAAATATGAATGCAAATAGCAGATGATATGTAAATGACCAATTAGATATGTTGTATACATAAATGCCAAGTATATGTTGTAGGAAGTTAACTTTTTATACAAACAGAAGTCAAGGGCAAAACAATACATGAGAATATGAGTTTCTTTAGGTCAAGGGTCATATCAGTGGAGGAGCAATGATTTCTCGAAAAAGGGAGAACCTGTAGAGACAACTTTCAGTACATGCTAACATTACAATAGAAACAGCTGTGTATAAGAAAGCATCCGTTCAATGGAAGAAATGGCCACACACCAAGCGGGCTCAAGTTGGGTACTGAGTAGATTTGTACCTAACTTTCTTCCTTTTTTGTGTCAGAAACATTTTCAGAGGGGGCGGTCTACGGTCCTCCCTGAAATATGATAATAATAAGCAGCAGTTCTTTTTACGACAAATAAGCGACCACAAATGTGTTAGAAACCCGCAAGGGCTTATGGATTACAACTTAATCGTCTGGTGGCTTCCAATTCAACATTTTAACTGAAATTTGGAATCCCTTCAATTTAGAAAGTCATTTCAGATGGGGAAACCGTAGATTGCTCTTCGATGCAAAACCCACCTTCCTATGACCCGGGCGGGTATCGAACATGGAACCTCCCGATTGCTAAGCCTCATTGCTTCAAATGCCACCGCCTTTATCCACTCGGCCACAATGACCCTGTTTATCATTTATGCCTGGTTTGATTTCACAGCAAGACATATCAGCTTGTATCTGTTGCCACGTATACACGCTCATGGTTCTGTTGTAAATGGTAGGCTCAAGGTAAGGGTCTACCTTATAGTCTACAATGGCAAGAGGGAGGGAGTTATATGCAAACTGTATTTCCATTTTCATCCCATCAACCTAAAAAAGAAGAAAGAATGACTGCACAAATGAATTTTTGATATGTTGTAACAGTACAGGTGTATTTTGTATTTTTTTTTACTGAAAAGTTGTTCATTAAAACGGATCTACAACCCCCGACCTCCTTCGAGGCTTCCCATGCAAGACTGGTATGTACCGTCAGGTCAAGATTTGCTATACCAGGTGCGTATCCAGGGGGGGCGTTGGGGGCGCGCGCCCCCCGGGTAAGAAAAAAAGGAGAGAAAAAAAAGAGAAGAAAAAGGGAAAAAAGAGGGGAAAAAAGAGGAGGAGGAGAGGAAGAAAGAGAAAAGAAAAAGAAGAAAGAGAGAAAAAGGAGAAAGGAGGGAGTAGAAGAAAAAACGCCAAGACACCGGGAAGAGAAAGAGGAACAGTGACATCATTACAG
>KN891098.1:5872-32104 GCA_000934455.1 Apostichopus parvimensis
GTGTGAGGTATGTAGAGTACAAATATGCTTACAAAGTACATATGACAACAACGTTGACAAAAAGAATTAAAAAAAACAAACAACAACATGGAAAATGTATACGCCAGGCCCCAGACGTATAAGAAGAAAAAGAAATGCGGACGGAAATGCGAAATGGAAAAGAATAAATGGCTTCACATGCATAACTTGATGAAAAATAAAAAAGAAAGAAATGAAAAACTGATTTACAATGCCAATGGCAAGAAACTACTGAAATTTGTAGTAAATTTCTCTGCAAAGCTTAACAAGGTTGGAAATGGTTGTTCTGTTACTTGGTTGAAGCAATTGCTCCATTTTTAATGTGTTCGGTCTATTCCAGAAATATGACTGCACATAAAGTGTACGGTAATTTTCAAAAGCCCTTACACTGAAAAAGATAATGAAACTCCAATTTTGTTGCTTGTACATAAATGACAAATTCTATTCTCGACAGAAATGTTGGTATACCTTCCAAGGATACTTGGTATTTTAAAATTAGAGCAACGATATTTACAAAGAATTGTACGATGAAATGGCTTGAGTTTTGTCAGATACTTTTCAGATTTAAGATTCCTTTTGAATATCCTGTAATTCTTACATTTTGTGTTTACATGGACATCAGCACCCCAGTTCTGCTCATACATATTATCTAACCTCTGATTAAGGTTATTCTTAAGCCAATCAATACTAAATGTAGGTTCGTATCTATTGCCGATAAGGTCAATGTTTGGTAAATCATTCCAGATATAAGACATTCCTGATTTGTCTAACACGCATTTAACTTTCTTGATCCATGGTAAATGATAAGTATTACTGTCATACAAAACTCTGAAAAACTCATACATCATGCAAGAGATCTTGTTCTCCTTACTACAAATTAATCTGTACCAAAAGGAAACCATTCTAAGTTCTATAGTCTTTATCAATTTGTGCCTACCAAGTTCTCCATAAGTCCATACAATTAGCTGTACTTCTATTTAGTTTGAGGATCCCTTTACAGAATTTAAGGTGAAAAGTTTCACTTTGGAAATATCTTCAAAGCCCCAAATTTCACAACCATATAATAACACAGGGGTGACAAGGTTGTCAAAAAGTTTGAATTTAATGAAGGTAAATCAAGGTTCTCTGTTTTGGATAACATACTGAATAAAGCTCCTCTAGCTTGACTGACTTGCTTATTCATAGCTTTTTTGAAATTGTTAATATAGTTGAAAGTAATTCCCAGGTAGGTATAACAGTCTACTACTTCAATATTTACATCACCATAGGTAAAAGTTGGTATTTTCCGAACTTTACCTTTAGAGAAAATGACTACCTTGGTTTTACTGATGTTGACATGGAGGTGCCAATCTTCACAATACTTGTTTACCGCGTTTAGAGCTTTTTGTAAATCATCTTCATTTTCCGCTCAAATTACAGTATCGTCTGCATATAACAATGTGAATAGTCGTAGGTAGACATCAAAATCATCGTTACTGACGCATTCCTGAATACCATTAAATAGGTTATGAAGACCTTTGTAATACTGACTAATAAACCGTCCAAAGTCATTCAAATACAATGCGAAAAGAATTGGTGACAGGTTTCTAACTCCTATGTTACAGGCAAAAAGTTCAGACTTATCATTGTTATTCAGTACACATGATTTTGCATTTTGGTACATGTTTGAAATGACATTCAAAACTTTACCGTTGATGTTATATTTTAATAACTTAGGCCTTTCTATAATCCACAAAAGCACAGTAAACCTTTTTGTTTTTCCATTTGTAGTATTCGATGACAGAATGAAGACTGAATATATTGTCGAGAGTGGATTGATTTTTCCTAAATCCAGCTTGTTCAAAGCCAATTGCACCCTCATCAACAAGAAAGCAATTCATTCTGTCATTTAGGACAGCCGTAAACAATTAACCTACACAACTCAATAAAGAAATGCCACGGTAATTATGTGGGTCATTGACAGGTCCTTTACCTTTATAGATTGGTTTAATAGGACCAATGGTCCAGTCATTAGGCACAATACCACTGTTCAACACAAGATTAAACATCTGTACAATTGTTTCGATGAAATGGTTAGGACAATTTTTCAGGAACTCATTTGGAATACCATCAACCCCAAATGCTTTGTTGGTTTTGAGTTTTTTGATCTGGATACAGACTTCGCTATAAGTGATAGGACTATTCAGCACATCATTGCTTGAATTAAAGATACCTAAACTCAATGATGAATCAGCACAGTTCATATGATCAATAGTATTTAGTTTTTTGAAATGATCAAAGAAGGAGCTTGTGGAAATATAACTTGGCAACTTTGTCTTTGCATTGTTAATGATACCCCAACATTTCTTTGGGTGGTTACTTCTCAAACTTCTAAGCTCACAATGCAAGTTGTTGTAAAAAACTTGCTTAGCATTTTTGATGCACTTTTTGTAATTTCTGGCTACTTCTTTTAACTCTCAAATACTCTGTACGAAGTTTTCTACAGTCATTGTTGAACCATTTCTGGCTATTATTCGGCACTTTATGAGAAAGGTTGTTCTAATCATTTCAGACTCCTTTGCAGCAGTAACAAAACATTGCTTCAGACTGTCGTAGACATGATCAATTTCACATTGTGTAAAAACTGGTAAAATCAAAATTTTCAAGGAATCCCACAAATTTGTCCTTTTTGCAATCATCCCACCTAATAGTATTTTGTGTTTCAGAAGCATTACAACTTGAGGATGGATGGTTGGTTGCTTGATTACTCAATTTATTATTGAACAATCCCTTCAATTGAAGCTTCATGCAAATATGACGGTGCTTGTCAGAGAGAAGACTGTCAAAATCATCAATGTAAAAATCTTCAACACATGGAAATAAATCAGGTGACATAATAAAATAATCAATGGTGCTTTTGTCGTCACATGTCATTTTAGCAATACCCATATCCGAACCAAATCTACCATTTACAATGTGTAAATCCAAGCTTTTACAAAGATCAATTAACCGTTTGCCAGCGAACAATAAGAGCGAACATTAAGGGAATATGATACTACGGAGAAGTTTAATGGCCATTCCAATGTTCCAATTGACACAATTATTTAACAGGGTCATGGGTGTGTTATCAGGCAATATAAATTTCAAGATGTGCAAGTTATAGCTGGCAACCCCCTCTATCGCGGCGATTTTCGCCATTTATCTGGGGCTGCTTTTTTTGGACGGTGGTGTGCTGGGGTGGGGTGTTTCGTTTCGCTGCGTGCTGGTCGTCCTTTTGTGGTTTTTTTAATGTTTGAACGGGTGGTTTGGCGTTTTGTCACTGCAGGTCGGTGGGCGTATGTACTTTTTTGGCTCGCTTGACCTGGGTTTCGTTTGTCACAATGGGATGGTTCGGTAGTGCCGTTTGGCCGTGACGTTTTGTATCCCAAAACGTATATAACGTATATACAAAACGTATATAACGTATATGATATCCTTGTTCAAAATGTGCCGAATTTTTTTTATTATATATAAATGACTGCTTAAAGTGAATACAAAAGAATAAACGGCTCATGATTCGAAATACATGAATTGACCTAATATATTGACTCGATATCTGCCATTTGACATTGACAACATGTACAATATGGTTCTTGTATATACTAAGGGGAATGTATATATCAAGTATGGTTTCAATCAAGGTTTACTTACTGTAAGTAGTTGAGATATTTTCATATTTTCAACAATGTTAAGATGATGATTTGATTGTGTACCAGTTTTTGCAATGAAACGCATAACGGCCAAACTACGTGAGAAGCAGCTGGGCTGATATCTTTCCTAAGTTATACGTACATTTCATCTTACACATACACACAAACAAGAAACAAACAAAGACAAACTCCACATGAATCTTCATAGATCTTCCGGCATTCAGCAGTAAGCTGGTAAGAACCAAATTCTTTTATTGACCTGCAACAAACGACAAGTAATGAAATTAATATCTAAGTTATCATTGTGCCTAGCGTAGAAGAGAAAAGACCATGGCTACTTAAAAAATATACAGAGTATAATAATTATGGATTACCCTCTTGAACTATAACAAATTGAAAGTTCATTGAAAAAGTTAGTCATATTTCTTAAAAAAAAAAAACCTTTAATTGCTGAAGAAAAGCACAGTGTTTTACACAAAATCGCAAAAGGACCCCGGATGACCGTTAGCCCCAAATTCTTACCCCTATATAGACTACTGTTCAAGTAACACTATGACCAACATTCTTCATAATCCAATGCAAACTGCAGGAGAAGAACCTTTGGTAGTTTCATACAACTAACTCCAAAAGATAAGTAGATGATCTTTGACATCCATATTTTGAACACACCATAATTATGTCTCCATATTAAGTGAACACTGTGACCCAGCATGGTGATCACCCATATATCTGTAGGAGAAGCATTTTGAGTGTGTTCACACAATGAACCCAGATGACATCTGTATAAACTTTGGCATAAACTTACTAAACACCCATATGACCCACTACTCAAGGACAATATGATCAAGTTTGGTCATCTTTCATTGATGTGTACACATGCACTAACTTCACTGGAATGAAAATTGAAAACAGCTTTTTCGACTTGGTATATCATTTACTATTGGTGTATCATTTAGAGTGACCTGAATCCAGGTCAACAAAACGTAACTACACTGTAAACAATTACCTGTAAATTTTACAGTAAAACACCTCTTGCTGTAAAATATATCTACAGTGCTATACTGTAAAATGTTACACTAATATAATCAATTACTGTAGATCAAGTATTGTAGAAAACAGTACATTACTGTAAATCGATTATTGTAGGAAACAGTATTTTACTGTAAATGATAAATATTAAATTGTCTGCTACTGTAAACTTTTAGGGGAAACAGTAGTTCTCTGCTATTAACTATCACTTAACAACCGATAGAGTTTCCCATGTACAAAGTACCAATTCAATGAAACCCTAACAGGAAAAAATCCCATCTGCAGCTGAGAGCTATCAATACACAATTTCTTGCCTTTCAAACAAGGTTGCATACAACATGTGTGTTATTAAGAAAACAAAAACTTACTCCAAAAAAGAGATAAGAAAAAAAGACAGAAACTTCTAAAAGTTGATTTCACACATTCCCTTTATTGTAAGGTTTGTCTTCACACAAAACAGCTTCTAACACAGTATAAGATATTGAAATAAAGAATGGTATTTATACAAACTTGTAAAAAAAAATGTTGATGTGTCTACAAGCATCAAGAGCGAATTAACTGCACTTTAATAAAAGATTTATCTGAAGGACAGGGCAACAAAGCCCTAATCATTTCATGACTGATAAGAAAACTGATGAGCTGATGATTGGGACATTCCTCAGGTTTTTCACCGACTGGAAAACTGAGTGAACAATTACACTGTGCACTCGGTGCAGTTAGAACTGTTAAGCCAATCAGGAATTTTGTTGTTGTTACGTCAGTAAAACGATGAACTCATCTGTACGCATGACACTATAAATTTCGCGAACCAATAATTTGCCTTTAAACTACATGTTTTGGAAGGTACAGTAATTCGAAGAATAAATGCATCACTATACCTAAGATCAATGAAAATAGAAAACATGGTACATATGTGGTCTGTGTGAGCAATGTTCGTGCACGAATATGGTCTAAATGTGCATGTATGGCAACACCTATTTTTGTCAGCGCCCCATAAAGAAATCAGCTGTCATTGGTAGTGTAAAAATCAAACACCCCTTGTGAAATAAATTATCTCTACTTCACTTGGGTCCACAAATCATTGAATGATTGATATTAGCAAATGCACACATTACGATAAATGTAAATTATCTATACTTTTTAAATAAATGAAATCAAATAAAATCCTCAAGAAAATCAACATATACCGGTAATCAGTGGTTTCAATTTCAATGATTATTTTGACTTTTTTTGTATTAGTTTTGAGCACAGGAACTTCTCCATGGTCAGTACTGGGTAGTACAGATGCCATAGGACTGGTACTGGATAGCGTCCAAGCTTCCTGTAATGCAATGCAGAGTCACACCTGGAATATATAGAAATAAAACAAGTAGTAAAATTTATCGTAAGCTTCATTTCTGTGTAAATTTAGTCCAATCAATCCTTAGAAACATCTTCGAGTATGTTTATTAGTGATTTTTCTCAAGGTAATTTGACTTACTTTTTGTGATAGATTTCAAGTTAAAGCAAACTGTTTGAATGTTTATTCAACAGAAATTAAAATTTGGTAAATCGACATGTCGGGCCATTTTGTCTCCTAAACATTTCTTGAATGCAAAAAGATTATAGGGTCAAACTTTATTTGAAAAATAATCAAAAGATTTCTATGTACATCAAATAATGCTTGGTATAGTATACCTCTTGTTGAAAACATTAGGCTATCCAACCCAACAATTTGTCCATGACAAAAAGATCTATGAAGATGGATCTAGTATGTTACAACAGAAAAGCAACCACATACACTAATACAATGCTATTGAACATTACTTTCAGGTTAACTGTTACCGTTACGAATAAACCACCATTACTTGATTGTGCACCGTAACTTTTGCCAGAAAATATATTTGTGAAACTACCAGGTCTCCCACAGACATTCCTGAAATATGAAATTGTTTTGAAAGCTAAAATAAAAACAAAAGGTTTCTTACAATTTCTTTAAAACAACGGTTGAAATTTCAACAAATGTCAAAGAAATTGTTAAAAACTTACGACGAAACTCTCATAGGAGTGCACCAGAACACACTGGCAGGAACGTTCAAATGTTGAGCCACAAGAAGAATTTTTCAAATTTAGATTATATTCACTAAATTCAGTAAATTGTTACCTTAACACTTGTTTCTACAAAAGTGAAGTTACAAAGGAGTCTCTTCTTTGCTTTCATGCAATTAACAATCTTACACTTTTCTCATTTGATTTGATATCATTGCTTGTTTTTTATCCAAATGCAAAATGTTGTCCAAATACTTCAATGTAAAACTGAAACAGTGCCTTGCTGTAAGTTCTTCTCAAAATAGACACAAAGTATTGACAGGTATGATATTCCTTTATGCAATCTTTGCTGCTATCTTGAACAAATTGATGTTTGTTACTAAACATGGTTTTTAAGAAGTTTTTGACCAAAAAAAGAGTTACTTTTTTAACAAAGGGTTTTGAGTGGTAGCCATGATCTATCCTTTATAAATGTTCCATGGTAACCATTAAACGTTTTATGGTTAAGAATGAGTGAACCGTTAACTCTTACTCTCCTAGACTGTGGGACCTTATAAAAACACACTAAAATATTTTTCATCTAAAATCTTTTGCTTCTTAAGTTCATCTGATTTGCACTAGTTGCGTACCAATTGAACCCTAATTAAATACACTTTTCAAGGATATTTTATGGCTGTAATTTCACAATCAGCTCCTATCTATCACTTGTTGCAAATAACATTCCAACTGTATCATGCTACTGTAGATCAATTCCTTATAAAATATTTGCACTAGGCTCAAAGAAAGAAAAAAACAATCACGCAATTAAACACGGAATCTCAAGCCTCGATATGTTGGTTTTAATTTTGTTGGACTTCCCCAACAACTCATGAACCAATCGTAAACAAATGTTGTTTCCCCTACAATGCATATGTCCTCTCTGCAAACGTACAAGGCACCTTATAGCTTTTACTTAATTTTTTTTTCTGAGTGCACTTACTTCCATTTACTGGATTGATGCACAGAAAACACCTGCAAATGATAGAAGATAAAACAAGATGTCATTATCTGCAGTTGCTGCTGACCCGGCTTGGCAATGATGACATGGAACTACACAAAGTTACGCTCCTCTAAGTACCAGAGACATACACCCTTGTGTACACAAGACCTACTCTACTAACAACAGCCACAGTTAAAAGAAGCCCCTGTTTTGTCGTAGATGACCACACAGCGCCCTAGTCGTGCATAGTAGTCGGTCTCTTTATTGTGCACTGAAAAGTGCTGGTAACGGCTATCAGGGCTGCTAGGAAATTGTACGATCAGTCGCACACCACGTTCCATTCCCTCCTTATGTAGTTTTCTCACTTGCTGTAATGTAGTATCTGAAATAATTTTCTGAGTTCCACCTTTCGATAGTTCCATCAATGAATTTTCAGACAGGGACAACCTTTCTGGATTCATAAGACAATTATCTACTCTTTTAAGATGTTCGCACTGGTATGATCGAAAACTTGTTTCTTGCAATTGTTATTTCAACCATGCACTCCTTTTCCTCGCACACAATTACGGGACTAGAATGATGCAGTTTTCTTTGAACATGGAGTGGGGTAATCAGCCCCCTTTGAAGTCTTACGGAAAAGGAATATAGATTCAACGGGATCTACACATACACCACTAATCTTAATATTAATCCTATGCACTGTTTTCATGTGTCTATTTATATTTCATTTCAACATCTGAGTGCCGCATTCAGTACTTTTAAAGCGAGGGTGTTTTTCCGAACTGTATTACTTGTCTTAATTGGAGAATCTTGTTTGTCTGATTTGAACCTACCATTGTATTCAGCATCTTTATCACCACTGAAAACGACATCCTCTTAAACCGGACGTACAGTCCTCCCTACCACAACTACTATCACCTTTCGAATCACTATCAACAATTTCACCGACGACGTCTATCGACAAATGCACAATCGTCATCACTCTGACCAAGGATGCCCTCCCGGTCAATGTAAGCCTCCTCCTCATCTACCATATTATCATCACTCTCCCGACAATTTTGATTATCAGACCCATCACTGACATCAACGTCATCTTGACTAACATTTTCGTCACTATTAGATTCCTTCTCTGTCATCACCACTACTATCTTCATGTCCACTTTCCAGCCCATCATCATCCACCGTTTTCTCATGATGCTGATGACACTTCTGATTATCAGAACCGCTAACACTAGCCCTGATATCACCCCCTCTAACACTGCCATCACCGCCCTCAGAGACAACATGAAATACTCGACACTTATACATGTGGGACTCGAAATATTCTCTTATGAAAATCCCATCACACCTGACACAATGGAAACGACATCCTCCTTTGGTTCCTTTACTAAAACACAACATCTTACATGGCAAAGTTAATATTTCCCCTACTTTTATTCTTGAACTTGTATGAACATTTCTTAACAGTCTTTTCAATGACCATGGATGGTCAAAATACTTGCCCAGACCTTCTCATGCCCGGAAAAACAATACAACCTGAACCGTGATTCCTCGTCAGCAGAAGGGCTTGCATTTTATATCCCCGGCTTTGCTGTGGCGTTCTGCTGTCTCCTGTCTTCGTCCTTTCGTCCCCCGCCACCTGTCTGCCGATTGGACGTCCGGAAAGCATTTTCCTCCGCAATGGATCCGAACTCATTCGTCCTCTGCATCTTAAAGAGAACAACCAGAAATCCATATAAATTAGTGAATCTCTGCTAGTATGAAAATTACAAAGCATTACAAGCGTTTACAACATTTCCAGCTGACCGCCATTAACACTTTTTGTTCGTAAGCGTTCTAGACGTTGACGTCGTTTAACCTTAACAAGTCTTCAGAAACTCATTACACTTAATTATTTAACCATTAGATCTATTATAACAGGAACTTTTGATCAAATAGTCAATTATCATTACCTCTGCATATCCTAAGTTGACATTCTGCGCAATAATTGATGTGGTGAAAGGAAAACTAGAATACCACAACAGTTTACCACGGGCCAACTCGCTTTGTAATTTGTAATTATATATTACTAACCTTGGGTTCTCGCTTTTGTAATTTCCGTGGACTTTTCGGAATGGGAGATGTTGCTTTCTTTGTTAGCGCGATCAAGCAAATGCCGGGCTTCAATTGCCACCCGAACTCCACAACCCACGTCAATAACCACCAAGTCACTGAAAAATAAAACGCTTTGATTAGTACAAAGAAACACAAAACCGGACCGGACTGTACCTTAAAAAGCTACCAGTTATAACATATCATATTGGACGAGAGATTTATATACGTACCGTTTCAGGGGCACAACCACCTCCGTTCTTCCTGTCGTTTCTTTGCAGTCACTTCCTGACTTTGTGGCATCTCTCGCACTCCGTTCAGGTTTTCCTTTGAAAATAAAAACATATAATTAAAAAACTTTTCCTGTTTGACACAGTTATAAGTATAAAGTTAACATCTTTGCTATTCATAACACAGCAAATAAAGCAAATGTATAAGCACTTCGAACATTAAAAAAACCTCATATACGAAGACTTACGTTGATCGGGCAGTTCAGTTTTATAGTGTGATTGGTATTTTCCTACTACCTGTAAAATCCATATCAGTATCTACTGTATGTATGTATTTGATTTATGAAGTTACATTTTAATCATACCTCGTGGACCTTTCGTCAGACATCTCGGAAAGGTGTTACCGATGACCCTTGCCAGCACCCTAGCCCCATCTATACTCAAATGCAGCCCGTCTCGGGCAAACATTTTCCGGTTCGCTGAAAATGCGCCCGCTACACCACTTGACAAAACGTGACCCCATGCTGCTTGCAGACCCTATCAATAATGCTGTTCGCAGCCGGTAATTCTACTGTTGTAGGCAGCACGACGTGGGCAATTTCCATCACAGAAATCTGAAAAGAACAGAAAGAAACATAAATATATATATAGGCTATAGATAATTATTATAGAGAAATCCACGTAAACTCCAAAGAAAAATATTATTACAGAAAACCAGAGAAATAAGATTTCACTCCCTATTTGTCAATTAGGAATCATATCGTAGTTCTCTGGTTTTGTCTAATAATAATATTTGATATTTATATATATATATAGCTATATGTATATAAATACATATATATATATATGTATATATGTATATATATATGGGTGTATTATTTTCTTACAAACATGTTAACATGAAGACGATGAGCATACCTACATACACATATGCACACCCACATATACAAAGACGCATACATACATGTATACAAGTTTATATATAAACTATGCACTTACTCTCGCTCTTGGAAACTTCTCCTGGGCCACGCTTAGGAGTTTTTGAAAACCTGCCATGTCTTCCTCGACCCTTGATACTAATGCCCTACATTGTTCGTCCCGACTGTCACACAGACCACAGCAGGCTTGTTTCCTTCGTAAAATGGATATCTCCTGGGAAGAAAAATTAATCAAAGTCAATTTTTAATTGAAGTAAATCTTTCCTGGCCTATTCATATTTGCAGTTTATGTTTGGTAAATCTACAAAGATAGGTTTTGAAATGTGACGGAGAATGGGATAAACCCAATGTTGTACTAGTGTGATGGTTACCACTTAACAAATGCTTTCTATAGATATATAATTGCATAACCAGAAATAAATTATACTTAATAATTACATATTAATTTAAGAAAATTTGTAGAAGGGGAATGCAGAATTTACTGTTATGCAGAGAGTCTACTTCTGTCACAATAAGGTTATTAATCATGTCTGTATAGACACTAAATCTGACAAGAGGGAATTATTGAACTTCCAGAATCCTGGACCCCTTTTCTGACTATCTACTGTAATAAAAAGGTTAACTATGGAATGATCAGACTGCATATCACTAGAAAAGAAGCCCTTGGTCACAGAATGAGCCAAACACTGTGAGATAAGGAAAAAATGTAACCTGCAGTGAATCGTACGGGTAACATTTGAACTCCAGGTGAAGTCTTTTTGATGAGGATTTCTGTCTCTCCAAATATCTACTAAATTACAGGTAGTCATTAAATCCAAGCACGTATCCCTGACCTTAAAGTTTGTACGGGGATTACCACCTTGCTTATCAATATCTAAATTAAAATCTCCCCCACGATGATGGAATCGCTAGTAAAGTTATGTAAACTATTTGACAGGACGTTTAAACAATGCGGATCGTTAACGTTTGGACCATAGAGGCACGCCAGCATAAACAGCTTTCCATGAAGAGTGGCATCCAGAATAAGAAGTCTTCCATTGTTAAGTCGAAATATACGAGTAATACTAACAGTAAGGTTTGGATGGAAAAGAATGCAAACACCTCGACTTGAAGAGGTACCATGGTCCAAATTTTTTTACCACCCCATTCGTTTTTCCACCGACCCTCACCGCAATGTGTACTATGCGCGTCTCCTGGAGAAAGTAAATATCTTTTAATTTTTTCTCCTTTTCTTGAATTGCCTAAGCCCCCTATCGTTATAAGTCATGCATCTTAAATTGGACATGAAACTAAATTACTGAACGCAATGACAAAATACAAAAAAACAACGAGAAGAAAGAGTTGAAGAAAAGAGGAAAGAAAAAAATAAGAGAAAGTCAAACCTTCTTGAAGATGGTGGTAACTCCCCCCAGAGGGGAACCGGGAGGAAGGAACAAAACGACACCTTAATGGTGACGTGAAGAATTGAAGGGCGAGATTGTCTGACTGGGCATACTGCAATGAAAATGAGAAACTTGATGCTTTTTACGTGCAAAGAGAACGGACATGGACCAAAGATCAACAAAACCAAAAAAAACAAAAAAACAATCCCAGTCTGTATAACAACCCCCAAAATTCCAACTGAAACTCACAAACAGAAAACTCACTAACCCACAAATGTAAATTACGTAGCGTTTAACGTGACGTGAAAAGGACACGGACCCAAAGGCCAACAGAACCAAAACAATAAATCACTACAAACCAGCCCCAAAAAGCCAACTCCAAACCACAATCCCCCACTAACCCACGTTATGTAACGACCACACAAACCCCCCACACCTAACACACTCCAAATTTCATCCGGGGAACGCCGTCCCGATAGTAGACGACAGGCTTGCGCCAGCGTCTACGAAAGGCCATGTCGGGAACCCGTGCATGGTCCGCCTCCATGCGCAACCTAATGTCACTTTGCACGAGGGGGACGACAGCCTCTGCCCTCCAGACATCCCCATCGAAAACTAGGCGGCATCTGCTGTTCCAGATGTAGCGGCAAACAGCAACAGCAGATCCCTAACCCAGGTTGGGCACACAGGGGGCACCAAACCATACAAAACAAAATCACTACTAATGACCCACTGTGTGCAACCAATAACACCAATAACGAAGGCGTGAAACCATTCCCACACCAACCGGACAAAGGGACACTCCAGCAAAAGGTGTTGCATAGTCTCGATGGCTTTACAGCCCACACGGGGACAAATCCCATCACCTAATCGCCACCTGACTAGGCGAAAATGGTTAGTGATGAGGACCCCATGTGCAATCCTCCACGCCAAGTCCCGGAGACGGCTATCTAGTGACTAACAACACACAGACCGCCACACATCTGGAGGGATGGCGGTTTGAGCATTGAACGAAACAATGGTGGGTATAACACAGAGGGGGCCACGTTCAGCAGAACATCTGGCCCACCCTCTTTGATTCTACGAAGTGAGTCACCAATCTGAGTATACACACCAGTAGGGCGTGTCGTGTCGCCTTTGGCCGGTTATTGGAAAAGGATCCGGGTCAGTGGCGGCGAAAAGAAACCCACCCCAGAACCTAACAACTTCAACCTAACGAATTCGCACCAACTAGTTGCAGCGAAGTCGCTGCGACTTCACTTTTCACATGCAAATGAGGCTTGTGGCGACTTCGCAGGAAAGGGGCTTGCGGCGACTTCGCCGGAGAAAGGCTTGCAGCGACCTCGCAGCAATTAGTCGCAGCGAAGTAACCGCGACTTTATTTTAATTTCTATACTGTTAATTGTAAAACTTCTTATATTATTACTGTCTACTCTAATTTACCTCTGCCCCCCTCCCATTATCCCCAACATGTCAGCATCACTTCAGTTTCTTCATCAGTCTCATGGCTGTGCTGCACTTGCTGTTGATTGCCTATGTGACATCAGCATCTTTCATCTTCAGTACGCTGCCACCAAACACTGGAGAAGAAAGGCAAATTCCCTCAAGTGAATGACAAATACCAATTAGTATCCTCTTTAATTTATCATTGAATACTCATGGAATTGATGAATTTTGTCATTGTGGATATGAAATTTGAGAGTAATTATCAGTCTTTTCTCTTTGCTTCACCATTACTCTCCAGATCCTTGCTTATACAAGCAAGGAAACTAAAAATCAACTCCCAATATGATCACAACACTTTCAATAAAGCGACATTGATAAAATATCCTGAGCCATTCCTTGGGAAGTATGAGTGTATTTCTTCAAAAGAAGAAATAGCCTAACGCATAAGTTTGCACAAGTGCACTTTAGTAAAAAAAAGTGTCAATGCAAAATAAAAGACCACTTTGCATATCGAAGCAAGTTGATAACTACCATGTGAAGAACAATTGAATAACACTGATTTGGTCCATTAACTATTGTATTAAAAAATTTTACACATTGAGAACAGATCGCAGTGCAAAAAGATGGAAAAAGAGATGTAGCAAAACTTGCAGGAGGATTGGGACAGTAGTTGAGAGAAACATGTTACATAATTGAACAGTTACAGTATTCCTCAAAATCAGCTATAAATATGCACCCTGCAAAGATTTCCAATAAAAACTGGCACAGCAGTATCAGTTTCCACCAGAATTGTCTTTAATCTGCAGAAAAAATGGTTTATACTTGAATTTTTCCTCTAACGTGCAACATCAACTTAAGAGCCAGTTTTCACAGGAAATATTTGCATTATGTTTATTTATAGCTGATTTGGAAGGAAGCTGTACAGAATTTATGTGAAATGTATTTTTCAACTACCTAACATTCTTTAAAATATGTGGGAATTCTGCCAACTTACATCTAATAGCTTCCATCTGCAGGGTAAACAGCTTTACCAAGGATGAATTGTTCCCCTCCGACATATCTTGTGGCTCGAAGAAACCATCCATCATTTTCTTTACAAGAAAAGCTTTAGACTTACCCCTGCACTTTGAGAGAAGGGTACTATGCCAAGCAGCTGGTATGGCAACATTGCTGTTGACAAGTCTCTCAAAATGTGGTGACGCATCCTCTCCATCACTCAAAATGACCTAAAAAAAATAACAACAAACTGATTGGAAGCAATCTGGATCTCTGCAAAATAAACATATTATTCATGGCATTTTAACACTCATCAACCCAAGTTCTGTTAAGAAATATAGCAAGAGAATTCTGAGCAGAATCTGTTGATCTGTTCTCACTGATATCTATGTGAAGACGTTTTTAGCTTGATCAAAACTCAAGTGCCAGCCTTCCCTTAAAAATGGAGTGATCCTGAGGATGGGTACTCCATGCATACAGGTCAATCTAGTTTCAGATATCAACAATTGGGACTTTCACATTTGGTGCTGTTGACTCATTTATATGCAAGATAATACATACGCCAAACTTGTGTTTGGCTTATAACTGGCTATTGAAGGAAGATCGGCGAAGATTGAATGGCTATTCAAAGAAGATGTTGAGAGAAAATTAGCGCACTTTGCGGATATCAGGAAACCACTGAAGAACTTTCTTTTTCTGTGAGATATTTTCATTTACATTTCAAGAAAACTCAAGTGCTCAGTTTGCAAATTTCAATATAACTTAAAACAAAACGAATTGGATCGTGAATCGTACTATCTTTATTTAATCACTCTCCTAGGGTCACTCTCCTAGGGTCCACCACAACAGAAACACAAGCGATATCTTCACATCTTAGAGGAACACAGTTTCAATATTTGGCATGGCATATTTATCCCCTATCATCTGTCATATTAAGACAGTACAAACTCAATTGTTTTGTGCTGTATCTGTGGTTGAACCATGGTTCCAATTAAAAAGTTAATTTAATCAACTAGTTAGCTCAGTTATAGTTGTACCCCTTTAGACATGGGCAAATTACATTCCAAGTAGGCATGCTATAGGCTTTAACTTTTTAAGTTAACTTCAGTGATAATAGTGACCATGCCGCCTAGGTCTAGCCTACTTTGTTTAAACTGCTAAAATATGCTTAACTATACTACCTAGGCTTAGCAAAGCTATAGTAGATTTATATCTTTTAGCTTACTGGACCTTACCACCATAAGCAAACGATGCATCATATATGCCGCGCAGTAGCTGCGACCAGTTACAACAAGATGGGCCTCCTGCGGAGTCATATTCCTTTCCTGCGATGTTGCTGCGACTAGTCACAGGAGCAAAACCCTGCGGCGAAGTAATATTTCTGCTGTCACGAAGTCACGGCAAAGTGACAGTAAAAGTGAAGTACTGCGAAGTCGCGGCGAAGTAACCCTTTTGGTAGGGGTATGATTCAATCACATACACATTGCCAGTTGGTTCGGGTCGTCCTATGACTTTAAATGGGTTGAATTCCAGACATCTTGGATTTTGTGTCTTCCCTTCTCAGATCTGTTCCTTACAAAGACACGAGTTTCAGTTTTCAGCCCAAAATCATTTACTTTCTTGTCATTCAGCTTCTGTCGCCGTAGTGCCTCTTTTTCAGGTGTTGAGTTGTATGCGTACACAAGTTCTGGCAGGTTGTGTATCCATTGGCGTTTTTTCTTGTCAGGCGGAAGGGTGCGTAGACGGTCATGTAGGGTCCGGTTAAATCTTCGCACTGACCATTGCCTTGGGGTGATAAGGAGTGGTCCTGCTTTTTTGTGATTCCATACAGTTGGCATAATTCCGCCACCAGTTGACCTTCCAAATTCCTTCCCTGGTCACTGTGAATCCTAACAGGAACACCGAATCGGACGAACCACTCTTTTACTAGAACTTTAGCCACTGTTTTGGCTTTCTGGTCGCGGGTGGGGACTGCTTGCGTGAAATTTGGTGCAAACATCACCAGCACATTTTCCATGCCGCCAGATGGTTCCAGAACTGTCTGCTTTAGCCAGTGTACATCGGGAGCAGAGGTTACAATAGTTTGTGATATCTCTCGTGAGCGTGCCAACTGAATGGTTTTTTTCACTTCCAGGATGTCCTGCTTTATCATGCACTGCGTCCAGAACTTTCTCTTTCAGGGATTCAGGAAGCAGCAGCTGTCTTACAAGTCCATTTTCTGTTATTTTACGATACAGCAAGCCGTCTTTTTCTTCAATTTGCTTCCAGTCCCTCAGTTATTTACAAGAGCCTTTCTTGTGGAGGGATGGTTTGTTTTCCAATAGTGACGAAACCTTCCAATGGTTGAGTCACCCTGTTGTAATCTTGCCATACTTTCTTTCGGGATTTCTGGGAGTGTTGTGATCGCTTCTGGTGAACTTTGTTTTGATCTGTTTTGATCTGGCATGAACTTCTTCTAACCATATACTGTCGATACTGTCTTCTATTTCATGTCTCAATTCACTAGGAATTCTCTCTGCCATTGCAAAACATTTCTTGGGGAACTTGGCTCACAGCTGTTCAATCAATTGGACTTCTGTTTGTGGGCGTCAGCATTCTGGTTGTTCTTACCTGGTTTGTATTTGAGAGTTGAACTGGGATAATTCTGCTTGCCAAGTTGTTTCTGTTGCTCCAAGGTTAGCTGATGACATCAGATAGCTAAGCGGGTTATTGTCGGTGAAAACAACAAATTCTGCCCCAATCAGGATGTCGCGAAAATTTTCAGTGATAGCGCGTAAGCCAAGAAGTTCTAATTTCATGCTCGAGTAGCATTCCATGTTCTTTTGTGACTCACGAAGAGTTTTGCTCGCATATGCTAGAACGACTTTTCTTTCATCTTGTTCCTGGGATACAACAACTCCAAGTCCCATGTGACTTGCATCAATTTCGAGAATGAAAGGCTTCTTGAAGTCTGGGTAGCCAATAACAGGTGCAGAAATCAAGCATTTCTTAAGTGTCTGAAAAGCTGTTTCGCATTTTTCGTTCCACTGTTGTGTGATGTTCCTTTTTGTCTACGAGCCTGAACTGCCTTTCCCTGCCCCTTCTTTTTTAAGGGACAACCGGTCACTGCATGCAGAAGAGAAGCAATCTTGGCAAAATTATGGATGAATCTGCGGTAGTACCCTGCTAGTCCAAGGAATCCTCGTAGTTGTTTTTCTGTTTTAGATGTGGGCCAATCTTTAACAGCAGCAACTATTTCTGGGTCAGGAGATATACCGTCTTCTGTTATCATGTGCCCAAGATAGCAAAGTTTTCTTTTGAAGAGCTGGCACTTCTCTGGTTTTATTTTCAGATTCAGCTTGCTCAGACGAGACAAAATCATCTTTCACTCGCTTTCGAAGATGAAGAATTGCAAGTCCCCGGGTTCGGACGGGCTTCCGAGGGAGTTGTACCGAACCTTCTGGGCAATAATAGGACCCGACATCAGAGCCGTCTTCGAGGACGCCTTCCAAAACGGACTGTTAAACCAAAGTCAACGTCTGGGCATGATAACTTTGCTGCCCAAGTCTGGGGACCCCTTGGATCCTCATAACAAGCGTCCGATCACCTTGTTAAATGTGGGCTACAAGTTGCTGGCTAAGGCTTTGTGCAACCGCCTTGTGCAGTGAAGGGTCATTGCATCCAGCAGAACTTGTGGTTGATGCGCGACTTGACCGACTTTGTTATTGAGCGTGATATCTGCCATATGCATTGGTCTCTCTTGACCAGCAGAAGGCCTTTGACATGGTGGATCGCGGTTTTTTAATGATTGTATTGGAGACGTTTAACTTGCACCCAAATTTTCGGAAGTGGATTTCTGTTTTGTATCAGGAAAGTTTCAGTTCTGTTATCGTAAATGGGTTTTGTTCGGAGGTTTTTAACGTGGAGAGGGGGTGCGCCAGGGGTGCCCTCTGTCTCCATTGCTTTATGTTGTGTTGAGCGAGTCCCTCTCTCGTCTTTTGGAAAGGGACTCCAGACTTGTTCCATTCGTTGTGCCAGGGGGTGCCAAAGTGAAATTCGTTCAATATGCAGATGACGTCACGTGTGCTGTTTCGCAGGATTTATCTATCTTTGAGAGTTACCGGGGCGAACTTGAATCCGGAAAGGACAAAGGGCCTTCGCCTTGGTAGCTGGAGATGCAGAGACTTACCATTCGGTGCATCGTGGTCGGATCAAAATATCAAAATTAATGGTAAATGGTTCGGCTGCGATGCACCTTGTGATGTAACCTGGAACGAGAGGGCTGCGGTATTTGAGAGCAGGCTCGAAACCTTTCGCACTCGCTGGCTTTCGATCCTAGGGAAAGTCACCGTAATTAGTCGTTTTGTTTCGCCCATCTTGTGGTACCCGGGCGCGGTGTATCCAATTCCCCGTCGCGTCCTGGTGCGGTTGGAGAAAGCGATATTTTCATTTATTTGGTCGGGTGGTACAGAGCTTGTCAAAAGGGCGGTAATGTACCAAAAACTGGAGAAGGGTGGGTTAGGGGTGGTTCATCTGGGAAGTAAATTGACCTTTTTGTTATTTAAGCAATTGTTTGTAGCGGTAACTGACCCAGGGTTGCCTTGTTCATATTTTGTACGTTTTTGGGGCGGGTTGCACCTGCGTCGATGGGTCCCGGCGCTGTTTAGCAACAGAGAACCGCATAGTAGTACTCCAAGCAGGGTGGTGCGTGTCATTTGCTCCGCTCTGATTGAGTTGCCCACACGGTGCCTTGGTGACCAACCTAAAAAGGTATCATTGGCGATTGGGGGACGGACTGTGCCCAAGGACCGGCTGTGACAAATTAGAGAGTACCGCTCATGTTTTGTTGCCATTGTTGCTTTGTTCCAGACCTGGACCGACCGTGTAACGGGAGACCGTTAATGGTCGGTAGGAAAGGGCTTTTATTTTATATGGGGTAGACCCTCCAGTTTGTTCGGTTGCTGTGTTGCACCATATTATTTTTGTTTGCTCTATTGTGAAAAAACATGTTTGGCGGAATAGATGTGATGTGGTTTTTAGGGGGAAGTTTGCCAGTTGGCAGGCAGTCCTGGACGCGGTGAAGTGTGACATTCGCCTTCAGGTTGAAGGCGATTTTCGCCGTTTATCTGGGGCTGCCTTTTTTGGACGGTATTGCGCTGGGGAGGGGTGTTTCGTTTCGTTGTTTGGAGAAATAGATGTGATGTTGTTTTTAGGGGGAAATTTGCTAGCTGGCAGGCAGTCCTGGAGGCGGTGAAGTCTGACATTCGCCTTCATATTGAAGGCGATTTTCGCCGTTCATCTGGGGCAGCCTTTTTTGGACGGTGGTGTGCTTGGGAGGGGTGTTTCGTTTCGCTGCGTGCTGGTCGTCCTTTTGTCTCTGCAGGTCGGTGGGCATATTTATTTTTTGGCTCGCCTGACCTGAGTTTCGTTTATCAGAATGGGATGATTCGGTAGAGCCGTTTGCGAGATTTTTTTTCCCAGCGCGGTAAAGGCCATCATTTGCATACATCGCTTCTCATTGGCTGGGGTCCGTATACATTAGATTCATTACAATATCAACTACCAGGGTCATTACAATATCAACTAGCAGCTGATGCACTGAATCGCTCATCACATTTCACAAGGCCACTTTGCTACACTCAAAAAGGAAAACAGTCTAGCAGCAGAATGTACAATGGGACGCGTTTGAGTACAGTTAATTTATTTGTCGGTGTGTTATGCCACGGGTGTAGAGTGTCTGTGGTTATGTATCGCACAACTCTGTTGCTGTAAATTTAAAGAAGTTAAATCAAACCGAAACAGTTTGAAGATGATACAAAACAATTACCATATAATATGAACGTAAGACAATTTCTGTGTTCAATAACTATAAGATAGTGGCAGTGGTACTACTCACATGCATGACTTAATACTATGCCTATATCTTTCGTATTATATTATCTGAAAACCGTGCCAAAGGGTCATAATAAAAACCGTTTCAAAGGGTCATAATTTAGAAATTCAAATCAATGTCTATGCTCAAAATTAAGAGTCTATCAGTTTAAAGTTTAAAAGCATCTCAAGTAAATAGTCAACCAGAAACGGTCAAGCTGTCCAATATTTATAAGCAGTTTTGGAGCAATCAAACGCCTGGTACTTATCTGCGTACATTGCCATCGCAGTACTCTGCACAGCAAGTTCCACCATCACTTTGAAGCTTCACCCTTGTCAAAACTAACTTATTCGATTTATTGGCTTTTCAGGTTTGGATCATCAAGTAATCAGTATCTTCAAAGAAGGACAGTCATCTATAATGAGACGACACGTGTACACTCATAGTCCATGTTCGCTTTACGAACTTATGGATGTAAATGTAAACACACAAGTTCGCGTAAAAGCAAAGAATACATTTTAAATTTTTTTTTAACAAAGTTGTCTCAAGACAGTCGCCAGTTCATACAGTACGTGTATGCGAATCACGATCCACTGCGTGCAAGTGTATGTTCATGTACATACACACACGCATAGCGTGAGCAAGAACTTCCCAATTCAGCATCAAAAGTGCAAGACCCAGCCAATGAGAAGCGAGGTATGCAAATGATGGCCTTTACCGCGCTGGGAAAAAAAAATCTCGCGTGCCGTTTGGCCGTCACGTTTTGTATCCCGCATGGCGGGTCACGTAAAAAGCACCATCTGCAATCTCTCCAACGTCTCCTCAAAGGTTGTGCCGAAGACTAGGATATCATCCAAGTATGTAAGAATGGTTTGGAAGTTTTGGTCGCCAAAGTCCTTGTCCATCAGACGCATGAAGGTCAAAGGCGCACTGTAGAGCCCAAACGACATGCGCAAATACTCATACAACCCACCTGTTCCTACTCTGAAAGTTCAGTTCAGTTCAGTTCTCGTGTATTGCGGACGTGTTTTCGACTGCTCTCCACTTTTCGTTGGCCTTTCAATAGTTTGTAGTTTGTTTAGTGTAGTTTTGGCTTTGTTGCGTGGTTTTGTTTTTCGTAGGTGCGTGGCTTGCCACACCCCTAGCTGTCATGGCGGCTCGCCGTGACAGCAAAATCGTATTGTTGAGTTTTTCGGGGGGACTAAGGTCGTCCCCGGACAAGTTTTTTTCAGTTTTGCGTTCCGTTGGTGTAAAGGTCCCTGGAGAGGTTGACGCGCTTCAGCGTAAACCTCTCCGGGGTATGAATGTTTTTGATGTTCGGTTCACCTCGGAGGCTGCCCGCGTCCGAGGTGTCCATGTGTTGGAAGGAGTTGAGGGACTCAAGGTCACACCGTATGACAGTTCGGTGTGGGTGACAGTCCTCCATCTCCCTCTGGACATGTCTGAACAGGTTGTTGTGCGGACACTGGGGCGTTTTGGGAAAGTGACCGGCTACGAGGAGCCGGAATTCCTTGAATATAAAGGTGTCAAGACCGGGACTAGACGAGTTAGAATCGAACTAAAGTCCGATATCCCCTCTACCTTGTGGGCTAATGGGCACAGGGCCCACATTGCATACCCGGGCCAGCCTCGCACTTGTTGGAGGTGTGGGCTAGAAGGGCATGAGGCCAGGTTGTGCCCGAACAAGCGGTGTAGCCGCTGTTTACAGGTTGGGCATACCCTGGCCGAGTGTAAAGGGGATATCGTGTGAAACTCGTGTGGGAAAACGGGCCATTTGGCCCGTTTATGCCCAGACCGCTCAAACGCCGCGAGAGTGGCTACGGGCGTGGTTGAAGCGGTCCCCGTCCCGGCCTCTGACACCGTACCACCTGATGCTCCATCGCCCCAGTGTCCGACACTAGCGCCCCGGTGGAGGCTTTGTTCCCCCTTGCGTGTCCGACCTCTCCGCTGATCGAACTTGCCGAGACTGCCAGCCTGCCCACTGAGGCAAAGCGGCACAAAACGGCGGAGATGGTACTAGCGGAGTGGCATGCGGCGATACTAGTTAGGCCCCGAGTCAACCGGCCCAAGAGACATTAAGTGGCCCAGATTCTGACTCGCCAATGGAGGACTGCACTACAGCCTTATTAGTTGTGGCTAAGGAGTCCTCCGATTGGTTTGACGAGACGAAACAGGCCACTGATCTCATTGACTCGAGTGGCCCTTCCACCCTACCCGCAGCCGCTTCCGCTATACCGGACACGATGCTCGCTAGTGGACCCCCTGTTCCTGACAGGGAGGTCCACTCGAACAAGGTTCACAAGGAGCTAAGAACTCTGCTACCTCGTAGGAAAAGGGGGGACACTGCCAGGGGCCTGAAAAGACCCATATTGGGAAAACTTCGCAGGTAATGCGCAAGCCTGTCGTCTACTGTCGGGACGGCGTGCCCCGGGTGAATATTGGAGTGAGTTGGTTGTTGGGTGTGGGGGGGGGTTGTGTGGTCGTTACATAATATGGGTTGGGGGGGGGGTTCTGTTTGTGGTTTTGAGTTGGCTTTTTGGGTCTGGTTTGTAGAGCTTTCTTGTTTTGGTTCCTGTCCTTTTTACGTTACGTTGAACGCTGCATTGTATACGTTTGTGGGTTGGTGAGAGGTTTCTGTTTGTGGGTTTTCGGTTGGGTTGTGGTGGTTGTTTAACAGACTGGGATTGTTTTTGGTTTTGTTGACCTTTGGTCCGTGTCCGTTTTCCTTGCACGTAAAAAGCAGACTCTGAAAGCTGTCTTTTCAACATCTTCTTTTGCTACTGGTATCTGGTGGAAACCATGTGCTAAGTCTAAACTGCAGAAAAATTTACCACCCTTCAAGACCTCCAGTGCTTCTTCGATGCGGGGGAGGGGGTAGGCCTCTAACACTACAGAAGATGCGTATGGGCTTGAAGATTCACGAATAATTCCTTTCTCCAGTGCCTTCTGTAAGTAATCTCTTACTTCCTGCCAGTGATGTGGGGGTATCCGTCTGTGGGGTACTTTCACTGGAATGTTGTTGTGGGTATATATTTTGTGTTCAATATCAGCACAAAATCCTAGGTCGTCTTCATCTTTACTAAAGGCTGTCTGGTATGTTTCAAGTGTAGAAATTAGCTTCTGGTGAGATGAACTATCAAGATTTTCATCAATTTCAATACGCTTTAGAAGTTCTTCCATTTGCTGTGTCGAACTACTGATTACCAGTTCAGAGACAACTTCATTTACGTTCACACTTGAAGCATCTTCTGACGGCAGATTGGTTTCCAGCACCTCGCTAAGGATAGCAATGGGTGTCTTCGGTGAAGAAAGATGTCATTTTCGGACAGGTTGATAATTTGTACAGGCATTTTTCCAGTTTCAGCTACTAATCCTGGTGCAATTGCAATTCCATTTGGTAGGTGGCTTACATCACCATACATTTCTTCGACTAGGAACTCCCACTGTCCTGCCGGTGGTGCCATGGCTGAACCTTCAATCACCTTCACTAACCTTGATGGAATCAATACTGGCAGTTTGCAGAATTTTATTATTACACATTTTAAATTATTACCATACTATTATAAACAAGTAGGGGAGAGTGGTCTAAAACGGGCCCGCTAACTTCAACCCCCATGATTCCACCCCATAATGTATATAGCATATATTTATTAACTGGATGAGTTTATTACGTGTCAATGAATTAATAAACAGCAAATTTGAGGATGTCTAATATATATATTTTTTTTGGGGGGGGGGGTGTTATGGCAATTAATTGAACAACAGAGGGCCCATTTTACCCATACACAATGGGTAAAATGGGCCCGGGGCCCATTTTACCCTATATGTTTAATTACAAACAACACATATTTGACTTTGTAAAATTTAACTTTATTATCAAATAGTAAAAGTCTTTAACCAATGAAGCTAAAAACTAACTGGTGGCACAACAGTGTGAATGATGAACAAATTATTGTCATGTATGCAAATAGCTACTGATTGCACTCTAAAAACTAAAGAGCTCAAATACCAGGTGTATAACACTTTCCCAAGGTGCTTTCCCCCCAAAGAAATATTACTCTGAATTTCTCTCATGGTTCTTTAGGTGCTGCCATAGCGCCTGAAGAGCCATGAGAACGCATAGCTCTTCAGTTTTTAGAGTGTACACTTCTGATGCATACCCCCCCCCCCCCGCCCGGGAAATGTAAACCCACAGTTGGTCCAATAATGAACTCAATCAACTTTTAACTACACTGTTCAACTATATCTACAGTAGGCCAATAACAATAACTATAAGAATATCTCAGAGCATGCCTGGTGGGCCATTCTTTGCATACAGAACATTGGATCCATCTTTCCCCAGGTGAACTGTCCATGAAACGTCCAAGACAGTAGAGACACGGTCCTGGTTACTCTTCGGTTTAGATGCAGTAGATCGTTTAGCATTTTGACGGCACTCCTTACAAGAAGCAACTTGAAGACAAACAAACTGTTAAAACCTCCAAAAAAAGGGAAACTGATGCAGGATGTTCCAAGTACAAGTGGTACAGTAGTCCAAAGACAGAAAACATGGGCGTAACCCTACTACCCGATTTTACGATGGCCCATTAATGCCATTACTAAAAGTATATTTTTACCCAACTGTTTTTTCGAGATATATATTTTGGGTCAGCTGTTTTATCGAGATATATATTTTGACCCAGCTGTTTTTTCGAGATATATATTTTTACCCAACTTGTTTTTTCGAGATATATATTTTACCCAACTGTTTTTTCGAGATATATATTTGACCCAACTGTTTTTTTCGAGATATATATTTTGACCCAACTGTTTTATCGAGATATATATTTTGACCCAACTGTTTTTTCGAGATAAATATTTTGGGTCAGCTGTTTTTTCGAGATACATATTTTGGATCACCTGCTGGATTTTATTTTAAATATAGGTAATGGAAGAACTAGCACTTTGCACTTAATATTTAAATATTGAAGAAAGACATTAAATGTGATTCATGGCAAACTAACTTCAATATTGAATGGAGGTGCGATTTTATTTTATAAAGAAAGGGCAAAAAGCAATATAGTTCTGACATATCCACTCGTATAACCCGAAAGTCAAGGACTTGGTGATTCCCTGCCAGAGATAACATTGTATACATTTCCCCATTACAGCAGACCTGATGTTAGTGACCCCTTGCGCAAATGTTTGTATTGATGAGGCATATGTTTACTGTACATAGTTCAACCAACTTTCACTTCTGCAGTAATCAGACTATTAGTTTTTGTTGCCCTATCAAAACTGTGAAAAACAAAATGGATAATTTATTCACTAATGGCTATCTAGATATACAAAGTATGAATATCAGCCAATATTAACTATATTATTTTAACAAGATTTTCAGACTTAGACCTCTGTTGACCTCAAATGATCTTTGACCTTAATGTAATACAGTTGGTAATAAATTACTCATCAAAGGCCACCTACATACCAAGTTCGAAGTTAAGACTTTCAATTCCATTTGTTGAAACAGTTCTGAGTATATAATTTTGTATATAGTTTTGAAATGAAAACTAAACCTAATGGCTATCTAGATATAC
>KN891098.1:32189-44802 GCA_000934455.1 Apostichopus parvimensis
GCCAATATTAACTATATTAGGTTAACAAGATTTTCAGACTTAGACCTCTGTTGACCTCAAATGATCTTTGACCTTAATGTAATACAGTTGGTAATAAAATACTCATCAAAGGCCATCTACATACCAAGTTTAGACTTTCAATTCCATTTGTTGAAACAGTTCTGAGTATATAATTTTGTAATGAAAACCAAACCATCCAAGAAAACTGTACTGACCGTTTATTTATTTTTCTTTTCAAATAATTGTATTGTCTTTACAAGGTATTCAGACTTGAACATGAAACTCTTGAACTCAAAATGACTTTTAGCCTCTGTGAAAAACAATAAGGGACATCTACTCATCAAGGGATACACACCAAGTTTTAATTTTAGGCAAGTTTTACTCCTTGAGATATGGTGTTTACAAGGTTTACAGACTTTGAACTTGGTGACCTCAAATGACCTCTGACCACCATGGAAAGCAGAAGGAACTCCTTTATTATAATCAAGGGGGTACGTATACGAAGTTTAAAGTTGAAGCAAATTTTAAATCATTAGAAATTATATTTAAAAGTCAATGTGTCACAACACACATGAATACTCATACCCCCAGGATATCATCATTGTGGTCTTTGGCAAGGGATCCAAAATATACACAAATTCCACATGAGTGGAGTATTAATTGTTATTGTTGTTGCTGTACTTTCTGTTGTTATAGTATTCTCATTTTAAACCTTCCATGTCACTGGTCATTTTAATCAACATCTGGGAGTACGTTGCAAAGCTTCATTGTTAATTATTCTTTTTTGAAGTAAGTGAAACACATAAAATATGTAAAACACGTAAAAACAGAAAATGATAGTATAACAAGAACAGAGCACTAAAACAGGTATTAATATATACAGTAGGTAAAACATTGAACTTCTGATTATCTACTCCCATAACGAAAACCAAGTTCTGAAAGGAAAAAAACAAGGAATATTTCATTCTGAAACAACCCCTCATATTACAGAAATACCGCTTCTCGATATGAGAGAGGCATCCCTCTCTAGTTTCTGTTTTAGTGTATTCTGTGTTGATTTCATCATTAATGATAAAAGTATTATCACCTGAAATAGCATCATTCTTGCAAAAATGTATTACACGTAAATTTATGTAAACTAAAAATGGGAACAGTAAATTATTGAAACAGTTCTGAGTTTATAATTTTGTAATGAAAACCACACCATCCAAGAAAACAATACTGACCGTTCATATCTTTTTCTTTTCAAATAAACGATAATAAGCGTCGGACTCTAACTTCTAAATTTTGTTCCAGTTTCCCATGGAAATTTATTTCCAATGTTCATGTGCATGTGCATGTACAAGGTGTTATCCAGACGGGAAAATAAACACATATAGTTCTGACTGCGACTCACATTAAAACAATACCAAACTCCTTAACGTTGCTGCAGTCTCGCTTTATAGTTATTGAAACTCTTGGAGGAAAGCATAGATCTTTCTTAAGAACACTATTACTTAAAGTAACAAATATAAGGAAGATAAAACCTATATATAAAAAGCCTTCTTGGAACTCTTTTACTTAATGGAATAATCACAACAACAAAAAACTATGAAATTATTAAAACAGGTCTGGGAGTTAACATTGTTATCAAAACTGCATCCTCTAAGAAAAGTATTCACATTTTAAAATATTTGCAAAGGCATGGTGAGTTAGGGAATACCGATATGTCATTCAAGGCTTTGTTTAATTTGAAAAGTGAATACTGTACAGTATGAGTTAATTTTTTTCCACTTTTTCAAGATTGTACAGCATACACAAAATAGTAACATTAATCAAGCTATGGGTCAAAGTTCATTTGTATTTTTTTCACACTTTTAAACAATGTCCATCACCACACTCCTGCATGAAATAGTTCTGTGAATTCTTTGCGTAGTTCAATGAAACTAAGACAGCTCCACAAGCAAGTCAGATCCAGTGCAAAAACGCAAAAATTTCTTCAGTGTTGTCAAATAGAGACTTCTAATATACTTTTTAAGGTATCCTGTGGTAGTAGATTCTTGTGGTGTCATATGCTCTGGGAATTTCAGGGTAGCCACA
Organism: Apostichopus parvimensis; assembly: GCA_000934455.1. Taxonomy (NCBI): domain Eukaryota; kingdom Metazoa; phylum Echinodermata; class Holothuroidea; order Aspidochirotida; family Stichopodidae; genus Apostichopus; species Apostichopus parvimensis. The sequence goes on from KN891098.1 coordinate 34,269, forward strand.
ACTTTTGACCTCTCACAAGATATGTGGGTCTCTTGCAAAAGGACCACATCCACTTGGAGCAACCTGCAGAACTGCAAAATCCGTCGCCTTTTGGGGGTACCCCTCATCCCATTCACATTAAGGGTGACGAGGGATAAGGTGTCTGGTGTCATAACCTGCGATGTTTTCCCAATACGGGTCTTTTCAGGCCCTTAGCGGTGTTAACCCTTTTCCTACGACCTAGCAGAGTTCTTAGCTCCTCGTCACAAGGAACAGGAGGTCCACTAGCGACCATCGTGTCCGGTATAGTGGAAGCGACTGCGGGCAGGGTGGAAGGGCCACTCGAGTCAATGAGATCAGTGGCCTGTTTTGTCTCATCAAACCAATCGGAGGACTCCTTAGCCGCAACTACTAAGGCTGAAGTGCAGTCCTCAATTGGCGAGTCAAAATCTGGGCCACTTAATGTCTCTTGGGCCGGTTGACTCGGGGCCCGACTAGTATCACCGATAGCGGGCGTAGCTACCGGTGAACCAGTACAAGCGGCATCCTGCTCCGCATGCCACTCCGCTAATACCATCTCCGCCGTTTTGTCCTGCTCCGCCTCAGTGGGCAGTCTCGGCGACTTCCTCCAGGGACGAGGTGGAACACAACGGGAGTTGAAAACCTCCACCGGGGCGCTAGTGTCGGACACTGGGGCGATGGGAGGAGCATCGGGTGTTACGGTGTGAAAGGCCGGGACGGGGACCGCTTCAACCACGCCCGTAGCCACTCTCGCGGCGAATGAGCGGTCTGGGCATAGACGAGCGAGATGGCCCGTTTTCCCACACAAGTTACATACGATATCCCCTTTACACTCGGCCAGGGTATGCCCAACCTGTAAACAGCGGCTACACCGCTTGTTCGGGCACAACCTGGCCTCATGCCCTTCCAGCCCACACCTCCAACAAGTGCGAGGCTGGCCCGGGTATGCAATGTGGGCCCTGTGCCCCTTAGCCCTTAAGGTAGAGGGGATATCAGACTTGAGTTGGACTCTAACTCGTCTGGTCCCGGTCTTTACACCCTTACATTCAAGGAATTCCGGCTCCTCGTAGCCGGTTACTTTCCCAAAACGCCCCAGTGTCCGCACAACAATCTGTTCAGACATGTCCAGAGGGAGATGAAGGACTGTCACCCACACCGAACTGTCATAGGGTGTGACCTTCAGTCCCTCAACTGTAAACCGTACATCAAAACAATTTATACCCCGGAGAATTTTACGCTGAAGTGCGTCAACCTCTCCAGGGACCTTTAAACCAACAGAACGCAAAACTGAAAAAACTTGTCCGGGGACGACCTTAGCCTCCCTCGAAAAACTGAACAATACGATTTTGCTGTCATGGCAAGCCGCCATGACAGCTAGGGGTGTGGCAAAGCCATGACAGCTAGGGGTGTGGCAAAGCCACGCACCTATACAAAAACCAAAACGAAAGAAACCCAAAACACACAAACTACACTAAACAAACTACAAACTATTGAAAGGCCAACGTCAAAAACACAGTGTGTGGTCAACGAAAAGTGGAGAGCAGCCGAAAACACGTCCGCACTCCACGAAAACAAAACTCTTCATTAAGTCAATCACTGCTCTTTGATCTAAAATGCTGCTTCGTATAACAAGGTCCAGTATGTGCAAAAAACAATGAACACTTTCTAAATCAGCAAGTCGCGTTCCCAAAGCCATGCTGGCTGCACCATCACGAACTAAGATGTTTTGTCTCCCCTCAATGATTCCCCAATCGACCAACATGCTACGAATCATTTCTTCAATTTTTTCGAACACTTTCTAAATCAGCAAGTCGCGTTCCCAAAGCCATGCTGGCTGCACCATCACGAACTAAGATGTTTTGTCTCCCCTCAATGATTCCCCAATCGACCAACATGCTACGAATCATTTCTTCAATTTTTTCTCCTGTGTGTCAGCCAGGAAAATGTTTAGCATGAAGGACAGCATTCTTCCTCTGAAAGTCAGGATATATCCAATGATCAGTTAAGGAAACAAAAGACTCATTAGAATGTTGACATGTCCAAATATCTGAAGTGAATGATATGAAAGCTGCATTTGTTGGAAGTAGCTCTATTTTCAGCTCAGCTTTCAAGTCCTCATATGTTTTTGGAAGTATTTCATCTAAAAAGTATCTCCTACTTGGAAGTAAGTAGTTTGGCTGAAGATTTCCAATGAGCTCAATAAAACCCATATCCTCTACAATTGTGAATGGCTGATTATCCATATCAATCATTTTCATCATCTCATGGTGTATAACCTCTGCTCGCTTATCATTGATATCCCATATCTTTTCTTCTCCAAGCAATCCTTCAGTGTTGATTGATGTCCCATCAGCATCATTTTCCTTTGTTTTGGTGGTGGACATACATCTAGTTGCTTTTTCTCTGCATTTGATTGTTCTTTAGCCTGCCTGTATGTTTCAGGATGTTTGGCTTGAAGATGTCTGTGCAAAGGTAGGTGCTAAATTCATTACAATCAGTGGAGGATAGTATCCACAACTAATGCAGGTGAAGTGATAAGTCCGCTGACTCATAGCTACAAAATGTAAATAGGCACCTATCACAGTCTAGGTATTAAGGTTGATGTTCATGGCTTTGTTAAAGCACTGTACCTGGCTGCCTATTGCTATATGGGAAGCTACACTACTCTCGAGGATATTAAGGACTTCATAAGTAATCAAGAATAGGTCATTGTAGTTGTGGATGCCATCTGTAACCTCCTGGTACCACCTGTACCGCAGATTGCATTGTTAAGACAACTTCACATATGTTGATACTATGTTGATTCCGGAAATGGAAAATACTTTGGCTTTATTTGATACAAGTGTTGGCTTAGATAAAGGTATATGACACGAAAGGCACGTGGTCTCTGTGGGGACAAAATTATCTGGAAATTTCTTCCCTTTTTCCAAGCTTCTGGTATGGGATGCTTTATCTGGAGGGTAAATCTCACTTTGCTTTACGGACGAAGTAAGTCTGTCTTCACAGATATTTTGGTCTGTTTCATTGTTGCTGTCAAGGCCAGGAGCAAGTTCTGAAATATTGTAACCCCTCTGGGCAAGAAACCACAACACAACAGTCTTGTGTGTAGGCAATGCTGTTTTCTTCTACAGCAAGAGCAGTCAATAGTACCTGAAAGTCGGTCGTAAGTGGCAACAGATACGTCAGTACACTTAACATGGTTGCCCGCGTCCGAGGCGTCCATGTGTTGGAGGGAGTTGAGGGACTCAAGGTCACACCGTATGACAGTTCGGTGTGGGTGACAGTCCTCCATCTCCCTCTGGACATGTCTGAACAGGTTGTTGTGCGTACACTGGGGCGTTTTGGGAAAGTGACCGGCTACGAGGAGCCGGAATTCCTTCATAGTAAGGGTGTCAAGACCGGGACTAGACGATTGGATTAGATTGGAGCTCAAGCCCGATATCCCCTCTACCCTGTGGGCTAATGGGCACAGGGCCCACATTGCATACCCGGGCCAGCCTCGCACTTGTTGGAGGTGTGGGCTGAAAAGGCATTAGGCCAGGTTGTGCCCGAACAAGCGGTGTAGCCGCTGTTTACAGGTTGGGCATACCCTGGCCGAGTGTAAAGGGGATATCGTATGCAACTCGTGTGGGAAAACGAGCCATCTCGCCCGTTTATGCCCAGACCGCTCATATGCCGCGAGAGTGGCTACGGGCGTGGTTGAAGCGGTCCCCGTCCCGGCCTCTGACACCGTACCACCTGATGCCCCTTTCATCGCCCCAGTGTCCGACACTAGCGCCCCGGTGGAGGCTTTGTTCCCCCTTTCGTGTCCCACCTCGTCTGCCAGTCTGCCCACTGAGGCGGAGCTGGACAAAACGGCGGAGATGGTATTAGCGGAGTGGCATGCGTGGCTATCGGTGATACTAGTCGGGCCCCGAGTCAACTGGCCCAAGAGACATTGAGTGGCCCAGAATCGGACTCGCCAATGGAGGACTGCACTACAGCCTTAGTAGTTGCGACTAAGGAGTCCTCCGATTGGTTTGATGAGACGAAACAGGCCACTGATCTCATTGACTCGAGCAGCCCTTCCACCCTGCCAGCAGTCGCTTCCGCTATACCGGACACGATGGTCGCTAGTGGACCTCCTGTTCCTGACAGGGAGGTCCACTCGATCAAGGTTGACGAGAAGCTAAGAACTCTGCTCGCTCGTAGGAAAAGGGGGAACACGGCTAGGTGCCTGAAAAGACCCGTCTTGGGAAAACATCGACGGTAATGACACCGGACACCTTATCCATCGTCACCCTTAATGTGAATGGGATGAGGGGTACCCCCAAAAGGCCGGTCGTCTACTATCGGGACGGCGCTCCCCGGATGAAATTTGGAGTGAGTTAGTTGTTAGGTGTGGGGGTTGTGTGGTCGTTACATAATATGGGTTGCGTTTTTTTGTTTGTGGTTTGGAGTTGGCTTTTTGGGGCCGGTTTGTAGTGTTGTTTTGTTTGCTTCTGTTGGCCTTTGGGTCCGTGTCCTTTTCACGTCACGTTAAACGCTACGTTAGTGAGAGATTTGTGTTTGTGGGTGTCAGTTTTTGGTGGTTGTTTTTACAGACTGGGATTGTTTTTGGTTCTGTTGACCTTTGGTCCCTGCCCGTTTTCTTTGCACGTAAAAAGCACAGTATGGTGTGTCACATGAAATGAGACCACACACCTCTTCAATCGACAGTAGTTATGTACAGTGCCATCAAACACAGAATAGTGGAAATCGATGTCACCTGTTGTTGATTTAAACTGAATGACTGCTTTTTGCCCCCTTTATACTTGAATCAGAGATTAACTTGTGCTCTCCCTCACTGGACAGGGAATGTAAAATATCATCTACCAGTACTACAACATCAGGTTCAGGTGCACATTTGTAAGCAATCGACTAGCAATTTCTGCAGTGTATGCATTCAAAAATTTCACATAACACTTCTTTTGTAACTGCATCACAGACTTTCTTCTGCACATGACAAGGGAAGTTCACCCAACTGTTTGTTTTTCTTAGCATGTAAATTCCGTTTTCACTGTCCACACATATCCATATGCCTTTCCATCTTCTCCATGCTGTTGTTCAATGTGCCTCTTGTGTATTCCTGCTAATGCTGACTTCATTGGCATCATCCACTATGTCGGTCTTTTGCTGGACTTTCTCCTTCTTCACATTCCTTTCCCTTCGGTTTCCTCTTTCTCCTTCTTCACATTCCTTTCCCTTGGGTTTCCTCTTTCTAGAACTTCCTCAGCGTTTCTCTTCTCTTCATGAAGCAATTCCTTGTCTTCTGATTTGTTAATAATGAGAAGTTGACAATAGCATTGCTCTTTCCAGCATTTACTAACATGCTTCTCAAAATCAATTCTTCTCCGTAATGTTTTGTCACATATGAAACAATGGAAATGATGGAAACTTTCTGAGGATTTACTAGGCAAATCTGAATGATTTACTTTGTAAATGACTTTTCACGTGTCTCCTGTACCTGGATGGTGCCGAAAAATTCAAACTGCACAAGGTACATCTCATTGACATGGATTGACTTCTGTCCCGCTGAAAGTCATCTTCTCTGACAACAGTCGATGCTGTAAAATAAAAATAGATCTCACATTGAAAATTGCTCAGCCACTTTTGAAAGGATGCTTCATGACATGTGACTTGCACACATGCATGCATACGTACGTACCACACACATACGCACCCTATGAGGAAAGTCAGGACATGCTTTTTCATCCCATTTTCTGCACATAACCTGGGACCTGTAGGAAACTTGTGTGTAGGGTGGGGACATGTCTGTAAAATGTTCCATTTGAGGGCAAAATAACCTTTTGAAGCTAAATAAAATACTATAAAAGATGTAAATACATGAAAGAAATGGCTAGTTTGTAAATGCACAAACACCCAAAACACAGGACTTGTTGATGCACTACCCGCAATGCCAGGACATAGTGTGAATGTACCAATAAACCCAAGGCATAAAAATAACTCAAATAATGTGCTTGCATTTATCCAGTTTAGGGCAAAACAAACTGTTTGACTTATTAAAATATTACAAAACATGTAAAAAAATGAAGGAAATGGCTAGTCTGAAAAAAATGACACAATCCCCCAAAACACAGGACATGATTTGGCACCACGTGCAATGCCAGGACATAGAGTGCATGTACCACTAAACCCAAGACGTCAAAAATTACTCAAATAATGTGCATGCATTTATCCAGGTTAGTTAAAAAGTAACTGTTTGACTTATTAAAATATTAAAAAACATGTAAATAAATGAAGGAAATGGGTAGTCTGAACAAAATTACGCAATCCCCCCAAACACAGGACATGATTAGGCACCACGTGCAATGCCAGGACATAGAGTGCATGTACCAATAAACCCAAGACATCAAAACCTTTTTTATGTCAATCAACCTTTTGCTAAATATTGACTTTTTTCAATTCATCATTCCTATACCCAACTGTACCGCAGCTTCTATTGACTTTGTCACTGAATTTCAGGCCGTTTGCTATAAACTCACCAAAACTAGTAGATTGTTCTTTATTATACTGCAGTCGTATATGAATAACTTTCAGTTTTGAAAATTATTTGTATATTTATGAATCATAGCTTATAAAAAATAGCATGACTTCCAAGAAGTTTGACTATTTAAAATGCGGTTAAATTTCAGGGGGCTTCTTTCCATGGACCCTCCAATAATGCGGGTCACTTGGCCCCACACCAGGTACCTACAACATACAATTTAATCGTTGGCACTTGGGCCCACCCGGTATTTCTCAGAAATGTGATTTAATGCAAGCAAGATTCAAATAATGCAGCCAGGGCTTAAATCCTTTTTTTTTATATGCCGGGTGTGATGTTCGTGCTTAAGAATTATGAATTAGGATACAATAACTTCAACAGGAATGAGAATCCACTCTCAAACACAGTGTCACAGGTCATGTAAGGCAGGAAATGACGACAATAAGGCTCGGTGGTAGATTTTCTAATTTATTTATAAAATAAAACAAAATCCTGCAAGAGGAACAATAGAGTTAAGAAAATGTTACAATGTTCTGACATATTAGCGTGTACACAAATTTTGCTATTATAACGTATCCGACTGACATAGTGTTACATTCATACATTATGTTAACTTAATATCCCTCATTACTATATGTGCGAGAATTTCATCAGAGTCCACTTAAAATAATATGAAGCAACTCTTTGCACAAGAAAGACGGTATTAAATTAATTTGAGTATGAAGTAAATGTCATGACAATAAGTATACAATAACTTATGGGACCATTGTTTAAATAACTCCCGGTTCTGCAGTTGGCAGCAAAACGTGTGAGAACACGAAGTTACCCTGGGCTGTAACACATGTTTCCAAACATCAAGTTACCCTGTGGACACATGAGGGAACACTCTACCCCTACTTTAAATACGGAAAAGTAGGCAGGAACACACAGTATACATTTTACTAAAATCTGGCAGGAACACAGTACACCTGGACCGTACGGAAGAGTGCGTCATCACTCTCGCACCGACATAATAATAATAGGCCACGCCACAGTTGCCTCTACTGCTTTTTATGTTAGCCCTCAGACCATGTAAGAAAATAATTAGTGGCGAGTACTAAATATTGTCTGCAACAGGAGTACATGAATTCATATTACTTTATTTTACTCTTTTGAGGGCTGATTTGTTTTACCAATATGTCAGTTGACGCTAACAGTCTCATACATGCAGAAGGAAATGTTGTAAGATTTACTCTCAAACATATTAAGTACTTACAACATCTTCTATTGCAACATAATGGGCTCCATCCTCACATAATAACCATTTATATTTTAAATGGAATATATACTTGAAGAATAGAGGCCATATGGTTCATTGTTCCTGTTTGCCTTAAGGTAATGCATGGCCATTACAAATACTCTAGCCCAGAGCTATTAAAAGGTATATCCCTGATAAAGTCGGAGGACATTGCTAAAAATTAAGGTAATACATATATCCATCCTCACACACATGTCCATGCATACTTTATAAAGTTGGGTATAATATTAATATTTGATGCATGGCTGAACTATAAACTCCAGCAGGACAATTTTAACGTATACTTAAGCTCATATAACCATTTGGACCATGGCCGTTAAGTAAAGCTAACTTCATTAGGCATAACTTATAAATACAACAAAAAGGACAGTGTAACAGGCATATGGTCTATATAAATGTATGTGATAATACTACAGCAAACTTCACCAGGAAGATAGAAAGCAACCATACCCAAAATACTTAAATCAAAAGTGAATTCTTGTTAAAATAGGTCATTGTTAAAAAAAAGTATGGTAATCCATTCTCAAATGCAGGACAATGTAACAGGCATATGGCCTAAATGGGAGTTAATGACAATTTTACAGGAAATTTCACTAGAATAATTGAATGACAACTTTAACCATAAGCTCTAGTTAAATGGTATGCTCTTGATGAAAGAGGTAGAAGAACATTAATGAAGAAAATGTCAGGAAATACGGTAATCCATCAAACACTTGAAAAATGGGAATAGCGATAGGGCCTTTACGGGAGTCAATGACTTTAACACAACAATTTCATCAGGAAGATTGAAGGCTATCCTAAATCACAGGCCCTTGTTGGTAATGTTCTGATATAATAGGAGAACATTAAAAAAAGTCAGGAAATATTTATATTTATCCTAAAACACAGGACAATTTTATCTGGCATAGGGCCTATATTAGAGTCCAGGATAATACTACAGTAAACTTCACCATGCAAGATGATTGAAAGCCATCCTAAATCACAGGCACTTGTTAAATGGTATGAAATAGAAGAACAGTAATAACAGAAAAGGTCAGGAAATATGTAAATCCATCCTCAAACACAGGACAAAGTTACCTGGCATAAGTCTTTTATGTATGGGAGTCAATGACTATAACGCAAAAAAAATTATCAGGAAGATTGAAGGCTATCCTAAATCGTAGGCCCACGTTCAAAGGTATTTCCATGATAAAAAAGGAAAACAAAAATAAAAAATCAAATGTCATAAAATTAGTAAACCCATCCTCAAACACAGGCCAAAGTTACATGCATAAATCCTCTATGTATGGGAGTCAATGACTATAACACTAAAAACTTCACCAAAATGAATGAAAGCCATCCAAAATCACAGGCCCTTGTTGAAAGGTACAAATGTTCTGATAGAATAGGAGAACATTAAAAAAGTCACGAAATATTTATATCCATCCTCAAGCACAGGACAATTTTATCTGGCATAGGGCCTATATTAGAGTCCAGGATAATACTACAGTAAACTTCACCATGCAAAATAATTCACAGTCCATTGTTAATAGGTATATTTTTGATGAAAAGAACAGTAATAACAAAAAATTATCAGGATGATTGAAAACCATCTGCAATGATGAAATTTAAAGGGAACTGCTGGAATAAATAAGGAAAACCCATCCTCAACATACAAAGGTACGTACTTGATCAAATGGGAGGCAATAACTCATACTACTAACTTCAATGGGATGATGTGAATCCAGCCTCAAACACAGGGCCATATTTCAAGGTACATGCATATCTTCTACATTATGAAAGAATGAAATTATAGGAGAAGAGTGGGATACATCCTCTACTGCAGCACAGCATTTGTTGGTAAACAGATCATGGAGTCCATGGCTGAAACTACTCAATTTCAAAAGGAAGATTAGATTATAAACTTCAACTTGTGACCAAGTCAGAAGGTATGTACTTCATAAATTGAAGGCCATGGCTATATAACAACTAACTTTTTTACTTCAATGGCACTAACAACAATGTACCAGGTGAGAAGGTATATACTATAATCTGGAGGTCAAGCCTTATATTAAAGGTTACATCGTAAAAATGGAATCGTCCCTCAAAACATAGGCTCATGTAGAAATATAAACTGATGCTATAATAAAAGAATAATAATAATAAAAGAAACTCAAAGATTGACTCTATGGCTACAACATGTGCTGGGTTTTCAACATTGCTTCTTTCTAATCTGTTGGTATTATGGACTTTGTTCTTCAAGTCCAGCCAAGTCTTCCCATCTAGGATGCCTTTACTTCGTTGCTTTATTAGCAAGCAAATCGATTTCCAGGAGCTCTTCTTGTAGCCATGAGGGTCTTGATTTCCTTCTGCCTAAAGAGGAATTTCTCTTTCACACCACTCCACCGTGTGTAATTATTGACGACATGTGGCTTTGGAATTTCTGGGTTTCTTGTCATCAGCTTCAACATCATCATCAGCACCATCATCATCATCATACCATCATCTTTGGTGTCCTCTTCATCACCATCATTATCGTCGACATAATCATCATCATCACTCTGAGAGGCTGTTACCAATTGCTCATCTGGATGAACAATGATTTCATCTAGCGACTTCCCTTGATATTGGTGAATTTTTCCTTCTTGTGACAGTGTGAGCATCTTGCTTACTTTTGCAAGGATGAGTGCCTCCATTGGCAGGCGGTAATAATCACGATGGACGTTAATATC
>KN891100.1:5010-15854 GCA_000934455.1 Apostichopus parvimensis
GATTTAATTGGCACTAATAATAATTGCACTAATAATTGGACAGTTGTGTGAGAATCCAATATGGAAGGATTGAACATGTTAACGTGCTACTGTTGCTAGTTAATAATATTTTTGTTGATATCATTTCTACGACTTAGTCAAATCCGTCTCAGACATTTTACATAACACTAGAACAACAACGATTACAGGTACACGACCATGCTTGAGTTAAACGGCAACTAACTCATATATACTTACCATCTGTTGTATAATATATATGATACATGCTTTAAGCATTTACAAAACAAACTTTGTTATACTGCTTTTCTTGCAATGGCCATCCAAAATTACATGTTTCACATATGCGTATCAATTGTGAATAAAGTGAACTGTTTACATTACATTAAAACATGTAGCAGTTTGTCAAACTTTAGATACATCACAGATGCAGTCAATTCGTATATCTTTGTAATCAGCGCATGCGCAGAGAATGTACACTAAACTTCGGAATCGAAACAACCACTTCCTTGCTGTATGTATCGGCTATCAACGGTGAATTCCGAAAAGTTGATTTTTCAAGTCCTTATAAAGGACGGTATCTTCATCGCATCCACTTCTTTAAACTGCCTGCAAAAACAAAATGAGAAAAAAGGGTATGAATTAAAATAAACAAAATAGTAATGTATACATAATAAATAAGAAAATGTATAACCAAGAGTTCCAATGCTGTGATGTTGAAAAAAAGTAAGCAGAGCGGAGTCCGGATGGGCTCTGGTTTGTTAAGAATTTTGCTCTTGTTAGACTATAGACGGAGGCGCACCTATGACGTCACACCTTTTCATGGCGTCTGAGAAGTTCCCTTTTTTACAAAGCGTATATCAATTTCAAATGTTGACAAATCTTAAAATAACGTTTAAGAGTTACAACCATACAGGGCGCTTGGAGAATGTTCCTCTGTTGCATACACAGCGCGGATCACGGGTGTACCCCCCCCCCCCCCAAAGTACATGCAACGTATACTTTTTATCCCTCAATAAGTTTTTAATTTTAAGAAGAATAAGGCCTCAGGCACAACAATTAGCTTGCATAGCTTCTTAACACCATTTGGCTCTTTGTGTTAACACTGTGTGGAAATATGTTCATGCCTACAGTGTAGTTAATCATACAGTGTTCACACAAAGACCCTCATACAAGAAAAAATATGTGGCAGGTGTTGCAGACTAATTGGTAAAAAGAGGTCATTTTACGACCAAGGCAGGTCGATTATGTAATCTCAAGAAAAATTTTCCATGATAGCGTGCCGTTGTTGGGGCTTACTCTAAACAGCAGACCTTTGCATTGCATTTTGTACATATTTCCTGTGCCACCATCTTATGAACAAAAAGTCAAATATAAAAGACAACCGTCTGCTACATCAAATGGAAACATTAAACAATATTTTCCTGTATAAATACACTTCCAAACATTGGCAGATCGTGACGTGAACACAATTTCACCAAACTTTGATTTGAATTTTGATATTTGCGATAAAACTTGCTATACCAGGGTGAGACTTCCATGTATATGCTACCAGGGAGTTCTTATTCCATAACAACTCCCTGATGCTATATAGCCTCTGTACGTGGCAGTAGAAAAAGCTTTACTTATACCACCAACATATCCTCTGTATCTTATATATAAACAAAACACGTTACGACAACTGACCAGATTACGCTCTTTTGTTCATAAAAACCCGGCTTGATTTAACTCGATCGCTTACGTAAGACTATGTAATGACCGGCCATTGGTAATGCAAATCTTACGAGAAGTACGTGTAAATCCCATTCCGCGATGGTTTCCTGAAAGTATCTTGTTTGGATATTCGGTCATGAATGTAAACAATTCTTATCAAACAAAAAATCCACTGTACTGTTGTTATACGATAAGCTGTTTATATTATTAAGTATCGGTATTTGCATTGAGACGATGGCTTTGTTGTAAACGCAACTTTACGTAATAGAGCAACAAACCGGGGTTTGGGAGGGGTCGTTAGAAAAATAGGTAAGTTATAAACATTCTTTTTAGTTACCCATAAGCCTATACTATAGTTAGAAAATAAAATTTACCTGTGTTTGCAAATAACTTTTCATGCGATTGGTCAAAACTTTCTGAAAGCCAAAAATATGAAGAAAAAAGGTCTCCTTACATATTAATCATGACAGCTTTGCAGGTAGTTTATACCAGATTTTGTAATCTGTGCTAATTTACATTTCTTTTAAATTACAAAAATGAAATGAAAAAAGAATCCCGCGGATACTTCCTTTTACCAAAAAGAGGTACTTATTGAAGTATACATGTAAAAGTGTTTTGCCACGGTTTATGTTGCCGCCCTCAAACAAAGAATACACGACCGAGTTGCTTCCTGTTAGCCATTTTGTCTTGCTGTTTGCCTTATTAATTATCCTAATGATATTACACTTATCTATTCTTTCTGTGGGGGGGGGGTAACAGTATCGTAATCTTTTATTTATTTTTCGAGGGGGAAGAGGCCGGTTGGCTGAGGTGGCCTGCAATGTTTTCTTTTGTATGAAGCAAAATTAAAATCTTACCCAACCTCCGTTCTCCTCAATCCATGATTTTACATTATCTTTCTCCATAATCATTGAAGTCCAAGATAACAAACTTTCGACCATGTTAGGAAGTTCTCGGTCCACACACATGACAGCCATTTGAGCTGAACAATCGACTAAAGTCACTATTTTCCACCACGATACATCATCATCTTCAAATAGAGTATCAGCTATATAAAGAAATGTTTCCAATAAAGTATGTTTTGAGATATGTAAATTAGTTAATGTGTCGAGTAAATCCAATTCCACAAGGATCGCTCTAACCATAGCATCTCTCTCTGTACTATACAACGTCGTATGATAAGGGCAAATTTCAGAGCCAACACTACTAGCTGCATGTATATTTAATCCGAGACGATCGGGCCTATCCACGCCAAAGTCCGCCAGTTTTAAAACCATATAGGCTTCAATGAAATTCCCGGTGATGTTTTCCGTCATGTTGTCTAGATTGATTTCTCCTGGTAACATTGCATACATTGGTTTATTCCTTGGGAACACGTTATCACAATAAAATGGCCGCCTTCTTCTGGATTCGTATGTTGCATACTCCGGCGTGATGAGATCGTGGCTGTTCTGTTTTATCCCCATGGAAGTTAAATACTTAAAGTTCCTATTTCGTCCTTTGTAATTTGTTAAAGATGCTCTCTAAATATCTGAGATATTTTCGAGAAAATCAATAAGCTGTAGTGTAAAGCAATGTGACTGTATGCCTACAGCGCGAAAGTGACACACTAAAATCCGTATTGTGTATCTCTCCGAAAACACAGTCGTCGCTTGTGAATCACATCTGTAATTTTCCAAAATTGTTAAACAGCAGCGTCCTTTGTAATTTGTAAAAGTTGCTCTCTAGATATCAATTCCATAAGCTATAAAGAAATGTGACAATAGGACTACACGCAAGGAACACACTAAAATCCGTAACATTTATTTTCTAGGAAGACATAGTCTAGTCGCCGCTTGTGATGTGACATGAATCACGTCTGTAATTTTCCAATATTGTTAAACAGCTGTAGCACGCGTTATGAGGGTGACGGTGTCGCAACATGATAGCACCAATCAAAATAGATCTTAGAAAAGCTTTTGGGTGTCAGCCAATCGCTGCCAAGCACCCCTAATCAAGATGTCTGCTCCCTTAGGATGAAAACATATTCGATGAATATGTGTACTGTGTACAATATCATATATGTGCTGCCCACGACGTCCAGTGTAAAGCGTAGTGCAGTGGAGAATAATGGCGACTTCCAGCCCGACTCCAAGCGTGTATAGTTAAGCTTAAGTAGCAGTTTCACACTCAGTATATAGAGAAATGACGAGTGTTCGTTTCGGGCGCTTTTAAATGGTCGAAGAAGTCCGAATTTCGATATAGCCTACCTAGTAGTAGTAATGATATAGTCAAGTAGGTTAGTAATGATATAGTAATGGCTTCATAATTGACGCACCTTCGTAATTGACGCACCTTCAAATATTATTAGCAACGATACAGCAGGCAACCTAAACTTTTGCAGCCAAGCAGAGTTACATATTTGATGAGTATTAATCCATTTCAGGTATATGATGATCAGATTGTGTGTTTTAAAGTTGTTAACATCCCCCCCTCCTTAGTTTTGCCCATTTATGGGGCATTTGGAAATCTTACTCCCTAAAAATAACCAAAAGTACCTCAGTATGATACCACCACTCTCTTAGACCGACCTGTCTGAGCTTAGAGGCTCACTTCCATTGAAAGTAAGAATTGAATTTTTCTGGGTCTGAAGCCACTGTTTGTAAATAAGAGCATAGCAAACAGCATCCAAGTTAATGGATGTATTTCTTAGGCCTATATACTACACTTAGTCAATGAATGTGTCAATTTAGGGATATGAAAGAACTTGACACGGCAGACATTTTGTGGTCTAATTCAGCTCAATTGTACGTTTCATAGGCACAGAACAATAGATATATTGAGAATATTACATTTCTGAGGAACTGCACATGAAAAACTTAAAGTTGAGTGAATTGGATTTTTTGTTGATAGACATCGTTAACCAAATGCTACTAGCATTTGTTTAATTGTTGCCATCATGATATATTACTGTATGTCCATGGTGGGTGCTTAGTATGAACCAAGATATTTGGAGGGAAATGTTGTTATTCCACCATTAGCAATCTTTGACGTTCTTTGTGTGTTATTATACACGCTGTTGTTTCATACACATTATGGTCACAATTGCAACCACAAGCTTTCCTCTGGTGAGTAGAAATGTTAATCCTCTCAGTTTGGTCACTGGACCGGTGTTTGTTCAATCATCTGTTGGCAACATTTTCAGACATTATATGAGAAGTAATGGAATAATTCCCCCTATGGCAGTGACCAAAACTACATAGGATCAAGCAAATTATCACAATAACTTTAAAAAGCAACTCAATGTGATTATCTATTGCAATTCAAGTCACTTGAGAAAGCACAGTATGCAAGCAGAATAACAATTCACACCTTGGTTGTTCAATGTTGATGAAGAAAAGGGGAGGGGGAGGGGTGTGGCAGAAAAGGTTTGTAGATATTTTTGCTCATGTTGCGGTCATTAATTATCATATTCTGCCACCTAATCATACAGTTAATCAAGAGGAAGCTTGATACTAGTGTCTAATAAATAGTAAACAACATTAAAATAAATAACAATATATATATGCCCTTTGCAAATCACAGGTGCCATATGTTCTGTACATTTATTGACAGATCCATTTAGTCTAAAAAGGGGGGTTTTTTTCACTGTAAAAAGGTATTTGTTGTGGCATGAAATAGTTATCAATCAGCAGGGTTCATATTATGCTATTTTCTGAACATTGCAGTAAATGAACTCAACCATTGTATGTCAGACATTCTGTGGTTTCAGTGAGTCTTGACAGTCAATTAACATTTTCCTTTCTGTCAAGTCAGTATACAAAGACCTGTTTGTTTAATTAACAAGAAATATGGTGTCTGGATCAAAACACAACAGCAAACCTCAAATTTATGTGCATTTCGTGTATGGTATTTTGTAGTTTTTGACAGTACTTTGCCATGCCAAATGTATCTTCGAAATACCATAGCTGGTTGTGTTTTAGTTTGACAAACTCCTTGCATGTAAATTCTCATTTCATTTTCATATGTTATAAAGTATGTGTCCTTGCTTATTTCTACTGCAATCTAGTTGCTGGCAAAAACAGTGATTTATTTTGTTATTGTAGTGATATCACAGCCTATTAGTGGTGAATAAATGCAATACTTGAATCTGGTGACATTGCAGCAAGTGGACTGTACTTTGGGCTTTCAATAAACTCAGGTCGCAATTAATAATGGCATTTAATTGTGTATTTTATTGACTACTTTTCACAGATGTATCGAAATCCCCTTTCATGACATGATCTTTATTAGTGAAGAGACTGAAAACTTGTCATGGTGATGTCATGGTGATGCTATCACATTATTTGATGTTGTGACAACTATGTTACCAAGCTATTGCATTCTTCGAACACGGTAACCAACAAACCATGATGCTGTCACATTGAATATTCAGATAAAGTGACAAACAATTCAAACTCTCGATTGATTGTGGGGGTGGGAGGGCATAGCAACCACCCTTTATACGGTAACTCTGTCAGCATTTCTAAAGCACATACTGAGCAAAAAATTGTGGGTATGTCTCCCCCCCCCCCCCCTTCCCTAACTTCCCTAACCTCCAAGTTTTTGCATTGGGAAATATTGGAAAGTTACACCTTTCAAGAGCCATCCTCATGCCAAACAACAGCCCAATCATTTTGGAAAATGGCAATGCTCAGGCAAAACTCTTCTATGCACCAACATCATGCAGTTTACTACTGGGAAAGGGGGGCGGTGGGGTGTGGTCAACCTTTCAGAATTTGGTCTGGTGGGATAAAAAATATCAACAGGCTAAGGCTGAGAAAAATACCAAGTTATGCATGTTACATTAAAGCAAGCAAAGAGGTATATAGATGGCTCTGAAATTCTGAATGTAAATAGAGCATAAAGAAATTCTAAACAAACAAGGGTGCCCTCTGTTAAATGTAAAAACAAATTGTGCCACATTTGCATGCCATTTTAACCACTTGAGTCATTCTAGATCAGGCAAAGACTATAAACAATAGTGAGTCCCATCTGTGGTCTTGTAGCAACAACAGAAGTTCAATGTTAATGTGGCCTCCCCTAGCTGTATAGACTTGGAATAATGTCATAATTAGTTACCCACCTTTTGATTCTCCTTCTCAATCTCTCTACAATAGAACATTTGATTGTCCTGATACCTGTATCAATGGACTCGGTGAGTCCAATTCTATCGCAAAAAGTATTTCTATCAAATTTGCGCGATGTCCATTTTCATGGCGTTACATTGAGGAGCAGTATTTTTGGTTTACAGTTTGGAAAACTGGGATTTATTTTACAAAACGTACCATTGCACGCTCACAAGGCAATTATAAGTTTCAAGTTCACAGCTCTTTCCAGTGCTGTGGGAGTTACCTTAGAAGGTATTCTCATAACGCGCCCTCACATTGAGAGAAAACTACACTGAGGTAATACATGGATAACACGTGAAAGCATTGGTCTACCATGGTATGCATGCGGAGGTTCTGCTTCATAGAGCTTATCATTTGGACACCATAATTAATCAGCTAACCCTAATGGTAAACCTAGGGTAAGGGTTAAATTTCAGTGGCGGCCATCATTGTTTAGAACTATCTTATCGAATTGGAACACCTTTAGGCTTAATGCCGCACATAGAAATTTTAAATCCAACCATGATATTGAATTTCAAAAGAAAATGCACAACCACCGTATCCATTGAATTAGCATGTTGAGAGCGGGGAGAATGAGTTAGCTTGTAAGGGGAGATGAGATCACACAAATGGTGAGGTGTTTGCCCATGAAGGGTCTTCCACGTTAGCAATAGAATTTTGTACTTGATTCTTTGCTGAATTGGAAGCCAGTGAAGGTGATATAGAGCTGAGGATTTATGCTCAGATTTTCTCATATATAGGGCCTAGGCCCAAACGTTAGTATTCAATCTACCATATTTCTGAAATATCGTGAGAAAATATTGGATGTAGGAATAATTAATCTCCTCTTGTTTGAACAAACATGGGAGAAGAAAAATTACAAGGCCTACCTGCCTGGAAGATCCAGACAAATCTTCAATTGATCCCGCATCATGAGTTTCTTTTTCAGATAATTAGGCCCTAACGTATAGTGGTCTACGTACTGTAGGTACCTAGTAACAAGCTCTAATCTAAACGCTAACATTCAGTGTTAGTCCTAATTTAGTACCTAGAGCCTACTCCAGTCTCACTCTCTGTCCACCTTGAACTTGAAGTCACATGGACAAATTGTTAAGTAACGCACTAACTTAGGCCGACATTATACTGTGTAAATCTTCTGCTTGTCACACCACTGAAATTGGGCCGGGTCGACATAAGTACACATGGGCGCAGACATGTTGTTTATCCAGGAAATGCTTGTGATTGACTGAAACCCTAAGATTTACTGAGATCTATTTTGATTGGTGCTAACATTCTGTGACCCCGTCGTGCTGGTTGTTATCGGTCAATGACAAAAATTCCATAGAAATTGAAAGTAGGAAGAATGGCGTAATGCGACATACAATGAAGCCACTTATCTAACTAATGGCGCTTTGCTTGTTTAGTTAAGTTCAGTTAATATATTTCGCATAGACATACAAAAAACAGTGCAGTAATGGTATATACAGGATACTAGAAAAAAAACATTAAATGTTTATCAAAGCTAGTAACCTCAGCTCCTACCTTTCGTCTATGGAAGAAACTACTTGAGCTTCCCCATGCCAATAAACCCATTTGAGGCCATTGCCTGCTGACCATGGGTAGGCTATTGTTCACATGAACCTCACCAACGCCCATCCAGGGACGGTAACCAGGGGGAGCAATGGGAGGGGTCTCCCCCCCCCCTTGAGTACCCCGTAGTTCTTTTCCACCTTTTTTTTCTCCGCATCTTTCTGTCTTTGTCCTCTCGATTATTTTCTTCCCTTAATCCTCTCTTTGTCCCTCTACAGTTTATCTCCTACGGTACCTCTCATATTCCCCTGTTGGTTTCTTTCTTTCTTCTCTTCATCCCTTGTCCACTAATCATCTTACATCTATCTCTTTGTGTTCACCTGCATACTCATTAACCTGTCTGTTTTCTGTGCGTCTTTGTCTCTTCTGTTATACTATTACTTGTCATTTATTAGCATCTGAAGAAGATCCTGCTAGGATCGAAACGTCAGACCATCTTACTTTTACACATTCCCTCACACAGGCTATTTAGAGGATGATTAGCTTGTTAACAGTTTTGTTTTATTTTGGTTATCATATATCGAAAGTTTATCAAGAATATGCAAATACAAAATTTCAATTCCATACTTTCTTTTGTTACGGTCGAATATTTTCATTGATATTGAAACAATAGTATCCAGACCTACTTTATATTCTGCTTGGTATGCTGTGAGGAGGAGATGAATATTGATGTTGCTAACATTAGTAACCATGACATTTAATAAGATACGGAAATTTTCCACCTCATTATCTCGAGGTGGAAATTTCCGTTACCTATTAAATGTCATGGTTAACATCATGAATATTAATCTTAAACTACGGAATCGCACCTAGTTTAGACAATTTTTTCTATACTGTAGTGTCATATTCCGCTTCAGAGCACTCGTATTGACAGTACGAGCAGTATCAGGTCAAGATTTTAGGGACTGTTTGTACTGACAATACCAGTGCTTTAAGAGCATGATAATGGAGTACAGTTTAGAGAGGTATTAGCATTAGGAAATGGTCCCAACTGGCTGGGAAACGAAGACCTTTGATACCATTATTTAACGAAGCAATCAATCCTATCATGGAGTTAGAAGAGAACTCCATGATCCTATAGAGCAGTGTGGTAGCAAGTACTTTGATTCGAGTACTTCCGAATACTTGAGGTCCCGAGTAGTTAGTATACCATTGTCCGAGTACTGCTTTTTATGATCCGAGTACCAGTGTCCGAGTACAGCAGTTTAGAACCGAAGTACGTTCTCATCTGAGTACTTTTGATTTAGGGAATACACACAAGAACAGTTCGCTTTTAACTTCTATTTGATGATCACGGAACAGTTGAATGTGATGTAATTGCTCGGATTTTGTTATTGTTTGGCAACTTTGAGAAAATGTCTCAATATCATCAGAAATTTTCTGATATTGGAATGACAACAAATTGAATGTCCTGAGCAAGCAACTTCCTGTCGTGTACACACGTTTCACACCGTTTGTACGTTGATCTATGCAAAACAATGATAGTGATTGAAAATATCCCAAACAAGCATTGTATTACATTGTAATAGGTTATATTAGGTCATTTTGTAACGGTTAACCTTACGAGCGTACGTAAGGTTACTGTAATTGTCCCAGCAAACACAAAAACGTTGTTAAAACGTTATTAAAACGTTTCGTCTTTTGTTTTGATAACGTTATTTGTGGTGTAATAAATATGTCACGAAATCGTGGTATAGTATACAAATAATGAATGGTTTCCATTCGTGCAATAGTGCAAATATTTCATGAGTTGAAAGATGTAATTTGTTCCATTCAACGAGGCGCAGCCGAGTTTCTATCCGGTGATGGGTAGCGTTTAGCTAGTGACAACTTCTATCAAGACTTAGAAACCACATTACTCACGCATTATTCATCTGCGTACAGTCTTTAAGCACGTGGTGGTACACAAGCCTACAATATGATATACTGCTGAGGTAGAGACGTACGGATAGTAATATTATAGCGTAATACAATAGCATGCCAAAACGATCGGAAAATGATTCGATTTCCTGTCTTGAGGTCAGTTTTAGATAACATATCTATTATGTGAGTACTCGTCATGAGCGAGTACTAAGTACTTAAGTTCGGGTACAAGACCGAGTACTTCAGTATCTGAGTCAATGACTAATGAATGATGAGTACCAAGCACTTTAAAGCGTGTGAAGACTCGCGCATTAAGAAACGTCTAATGCCGGTAATCTGACCTAGTTTTGAATGAGGTGTTACAGAAGTGTTAGACACCACCATCGATCCCAAAAAATACGCACACAGCTTGCTACCGTCGGTAATTAGACACTAGAGTGTACAGTCAGTACATACAGCTGCGGTCAATACCCACAGCACAGTGTAAAAACGATACAGCGATGGACATCTCAGGTCCAGCTAAAGAAAACAAGGTATCACGTTTCATTACTG